>MU226831.1:307182-320571 GCA_018584345.1 Thuja plicata | reverse complement strand
TGGCTATTTTCTAGTTACATAGTAATGTTTTACATTAAATTACCACAACACTATAGGTTTCTAACAAGAGTATAATTATATTGAATGATATTAGCATTGATGTTTTTTGTGAAGCCTCGTAGTAGGGTTTGTCATGGTCTTCTCTGTATCCTTTGTGTCAGTTTCAATGTCTTCTAGAGGAACTTTGTCTCTCTTCTGAGCACTTGCATCCATATTTTTACCCTTCGTGGCCGACTTGATACTAACTGTGGGAAAAGGGGAATTTCCATTGGAGATAGTATGGAGTTCTTTGACCTGTACATTAAGGCTTATAATGCCATCACTAGTGTTTTCCATAGTTTTTTTCTCACTGACACAACAAATTTAATATTTTCCTAGAACCTTTGATAATCATACTCCAGAGATTTTATCATTTCTCATGGTCCACTTTCAGTTTCTTGATCCCATTCGCCAGAGATGACGCATTAGCCAGCATATTTTCCAAATTATTAGTGGGCAGGTTGGATTTTATATTCAAAGTGTTAATCTCTAAAATAATCTATAAAAACATGGAGCTTTTATTATCCAAAAAATTCTCTAGACTCGCATTTCTTATATGATTATCTGGTACAGAAGAACCCATCTCCTATAGAGTAACCCTACCCCCCTCAATGGGTGCTTGCAGATCAATATCCACTTCCTTGACAAGCCCATAAGACTCAACTTGAGAAAGGAAATTCTTACGCATAGGATTTACTCTTTAACAAAGTGGGCAGCCATAAGTCCAAAAGAGACAAGTAGATGCTTCAAATATTCAAACTCAAGTGATGCACCACCAATTCAGGTGTTCCAAAAGGGAAACATTCCTCTACACTTATCACAAGTGCACAAATTACTTGATTCTAGGTTATTACAACCTATTCCCAATAGGGAAACCTAATCACTAGGTTCAAACAAGTCTTCAACACCAACTTCCAAATATTGGCTACTAGGCACATATGCTAGAATTACTCAAATTCCCCATAAAGTGACTCCAAGGACCAGGGGTGACCTATACTAAAGGATTTATTCTATTTAGGTCCCTAAGACAAGGATTCAATGATCCTATTCAACATGTGCAACCCTTTAAACATAGTTTCTTTGAAAACCCAACTTCTTGCTTGTAGCCTTTTCTAGAAGGATTTTTGACTTTACACAAAATAGTTCCACATAACCACCCAAAGAGATGAGAGATTCAAATACCTTTATTTCCTAAGGGATTATATTTAAGAACCAAAACATGAAAATGAAAGGAAGACAAGATGATACCCAATCTTGACAAGGCAATTAGGTCTAATTAGGTTTGCATTTGCACTAAAAGTACTACTTCCTTGCAAAAAATACCCAACCCAACACTTAGATCATGTGAGGGAATAAATAAGGGTTTACACACCAATTTATAGGTCTTGGTGAATCCCCAAAGGAAAGTTATGTGGACTGTCCTAAATCACTGGTTGGTGCACACATGGACATGTACACCTAGGGTATCATGGAAAACCCTTCTCCCTACAATTTTCCAAACCAAACCTGCATAATCTCAAATTAAATAGACAATGCTTGAATTCCACCATGGGACATTAGATTCCCATGGTGGAATCGAAGAGAAAACACAACTATTAGGTGAAACATTGATTTAGGGCTTACAAATCAGGCAACAAGAGCAAAAATTCAATAACTTGCAATGGACAGAGGCTTAAGACATGAGACCAAGTGAAAAAGGAATAAAATTCATAGGTCCCACTTAATGTATCATACTTTCATCCAAATTTTTCTTTTCCTGTGTGTACCAACTGACTGTTTATGAATTTGTAGAGAAATGGTTGATCTTTATTGATTTTTAATGCCAATTTAGAAACGTTAGCCTACCACCCACCTATAAGGGCTCTTTTAGGCATTTCCAATGGTTACATCTCATGTTTGAACTAATTATCTATTTGTGAATGGATTTACATTTTTTAACCAAAAGTTTCTAAAAGTTGCATTGACAACTTTTGAGCAACTTTGCAATACTTTGCAATTTTGCACTCCAGGTGACCAACTTGGTCAAAACCAAATGTTATGACCCCTAATGGACCAAAAAAATGTAAGCACATGAAAACATAATAAATTAACCTAATTCTAAGGTTTGGGACACTAGTTGACCAATAGTTGACCAAGGGCTTATTAATGCCAATCTTGGGACTAGGTCTTACAAAGATGTGGCCAATATGAAACCTTTAGACTAACATGTCCTATAGACTATTATGGACTTGAGGGAGTCTAGGTATGCCAAAGGAAAACTTAGTTTATCTAGGATGCTCCTGCACCATACTCCCCATGAGGATTTGAACTCAAGTTCCCACTTGAGGTTAACTGATCAAGAGTGATGCCATGTTGTTAGCTATTGGATATACTTCTATTTCCTTGATTTCTTCAGCACTTTGGAGTCAATAATTGTTTCCAACTCCACTAGTTTTCTTTGTGGAAGATTTGTTACATAGTCTCCATCTTCCTCATCCTATGGACCTTGCATATTTTTTACATATGATACACATTTGTAAGGGGTGAGGTCTGCAACATTAAATATAGGAGAGATCAATAAGGTAGGAGGAAAAGAGATTTCATAAGAATTTCACCCATCTTATTGAGAATGGTGAATGAACCAAATTTATTCATGTGTAGCTTTGAGTATTTTACCTTAGGTAGTCTCTATTTCCTTAGGTATGCCCATACCTTATCTCCAATTTGGAAATGAATCTCTCTCCTTGTCTTATCTGCATGTGCTTTGTATTTCATGGTGGACTACTACAATGTGTCTTTTACTTCTACCTAAAATTTGGTGATTATATTTGCTAGATCTTCACCTTGTGCACTCACTCTGAAATCCTCAGGTAACTCTACTAACTCTAGAGGACCCTTAGGGTGTAGGCCATAGACAGTTTAGTGAGGTATTTTTCCTGTAGACCTGTTTAAAGAGTCATGTTAAAAGAAAATTCTACTTGGGGAAGTATCATATCACAACTTTGAATATACTGTTTTGTGGGGCCCCTTAGGAGATTTCCAAGTGACCTATTGACCACCTATGTTTTCCCATCTATTTGTGGGTGATAGGTAGAACTATAGGTCAAATTTGTGCCAAGCTTTTTGAAAAGAGTCCTCCAAAAATGTCCTTGAAATTTAACATCTCTGTCTGAAACTATTGTCTAAGGTAATCCATGAATTCTGACTACTTCTTTGCAGAAGAGATGTGCTATGTGTGAGGCATCATTTTTTCTTTTGCAAGGAACAAAATGCACCATTTTTCTAAACCTGTCAACTATGACAAAAATGTTATCATACCCCTATTTTTCTCTTGGTAGACCCATTACAAAATCCATGGAGATGGAATCCCAAGGTCTAATGGGTATAGGTAGAGGCTGGTATAAGCCCTGGTTAGTGAATACCCCTTTATATTTCTGACAAATGGAGCATGATTCAATAAATTTTCTGACATCCTTACCCAATTTTAGCCAAAAATAATTTCTCTTTACCAAGTCAGTTGTCTTTTTTATTCCAAAGTGACCTCCCATGCCACCATAATGCTTTTCTATGATTATATTTGTTCTCATGGAACACTTGGGGATGTATAACTGAGCCCATTTTAAAAAAAAAGAGATTATTTTGGATAAAAAATTTACAAAAATCAGTGTGATACCTACCTGTTAGATTGGTGCACACCTCAAAGGCTTCTCCAAAATCTGGATGCCCTACATATAAGTGTTTGAGTGAGTCAATGCCCACACTCTAAAGTTGAACTTCTTCAATCAATCCAACCCCTCTGCTAAGTGCATCAGCCACCTTGTTGGCTAGTCCCTTTTTGTGTTTTATATTGAATGTGTATGCCTACAGTTGTTACATCCATTTTATATGTCTAACCCCTAGTTTGTCCTGAGTATTAAAGAAACTCATGCATGGTTATCAGTCAAAACTATAAACTCCTTTGGAAGAAAATAATGCCTCCATTTTTTAAGTTCTTGGACCATGGAATATAATTCTATATCATAAGTCGAGTAATTTTTCTTTGCATCATTTAATTTTTCAAAGAAGAATGTCACAACCTTACCTTCTTGGCTTAGTAAAACACCTTTTGCCAAATTGCTTGTATCTGTCTCCACAATAGACACTTTTTTGAAATTAGGTAGGGTTAGGATTGGATATTGGGATACCCTATTATTGATGTATTGGAAAGAATCACTAGCCTCTTTAGTCCATACTAACTTAATATTTTTACCACCTTTAGTAGTGTCCAATATAGGTGGACACACATGACTCAAATTTTTAATAAATTTTCTATAAAAAGTTGCAAGACCATGAAAGCTTCTAACATCACCTTGGTTCTTTGATGGAGGCTAGATAACAATTGTTTCAACCTTTTCAAGGTCCATTTTTAGGGTGCCTTGTGAGATGACAAACCCTAGGAACACAAGTTCCTTCTTCATAAACATGCACTTATCCAAGTTAATCACTAACTTGTGTTGATGAAGTCTCCTCAAAAAATGTTTCACATGTTCAAGATGTTCTTCTCTGTGATGAATATAAATCAGTATGTCATCAAGATAGATTGTAACAAATTTTCCCATAAAATGAATGAAAATATCATTCATGAGCCTCATGAATGTTCTTGGGACATTACTTAACCCAAAAGGCATGACAAGCCATTCAAAAAGGCCTTCAATTGTTTTAAGTGCAGTCTTCCATTCATCCCCTAACTTTATTATGATTTGGTGATATCCTAATTTCAAGTCTATCTTGGTGACGTAACAAGAATTCCCTAACTGATCAAGTAAGTCTTCCATTCTTGGAATGGGAAATCTGTATCTTATGGTGATCTTATTTATGGCCCTACTATATGTAGATAATCTCTACTTTCCATCTTTCTTGGGTGATAGGACTAATGGGACAACACATGGGTTAAGGCTCTTTTGAATCAGTCCTTTGTTAACCAATTCACTGATTTTTCTTGCAATCTATGAATTTTGAGTAAGGGTCATTTTATAAGATGCTTTATTTTCTAAGGAGGAGCCAGGTATCAGATCTATTTGATGGCTAGTATCTTAAGGGAGGGAGGTTTGTGGGCAGGTCATTAGTAGTGACATCACTATATTTATTTAACAATTCCTTAACTTCATTTGGTATGGGATCCTTATCATCAGATCTTATGCTATCCTTTAGCTTAGAAATTAGGACAAAAGCTTTAGTCTCAGGTTCCTTCAACACATGCAACATTTCCTTTTCACCTAAGGTGATAATAGTAGGTTCTTTCTCTATTTTAGTATCAGGCAGGGCCTTCATGGTAAAAGTTTCCCCATTCTTTGTGATAGAGTAGGTGTTCTTCCTATAATGATGTGTGAGATCCACATCATATTGCCAAGGTCTACCTAGTAGGATGTGGGAAGCATCCATTTTCAATACATCACAACATACTTTATCTTTAAAATCTGCTATAGAAAATTCTACCCATGCCTTTTAAGTTACTAAAGTTTGTTGACCTTTGGTTAGCCATGAGACATGGTAGGGAAAAGGGTGTGGTATCTTAGGTATATTTAATTTTTGAACCATTTCAAAAGACACTAACTTTTTAGTTGAACTAGAATCTAACAGTAGATTACATACCTTTTCATGAAATTTGATTTTTGTCCTGAAGAGGTTCTTCCTTTGAGGTGGTTCTTGGCTTTGTGGTCAAAGGGAGAGAGATATTCAATGAAATATCTATCAGGGAGAGAAAGATTCAATGAAATAACCATCCATCAAAGGGAGATAATTGGAGAGATTTAACACTGCATATCTATCCAGAAAAGGGAGAAGAGAATCTACAAGAAAGGGAGAGACATAATCAGAAGACAAAATTTCTACACCTATCTATTGAAGGGAATGAAGAAAGGGAGAGAACACAATAGAATCAAATCAAAGCTAGAAGAACCTAACGAGATTCAGATATTTGAAATAGTTATAGAACAATAAGTTTGGTATGTTATGGCATGTTTTTTACTACATATTTCATAGTATATTGCCATCAATGCCAAAGAGAGAGATTGATGAACTATAACTGATTGAATTTTTGAAGATGATAAGTTGATGATCACCAAGATGTAAAAGTGAATGCAAGACATTAAATCAGTTAATGTATTATATTATCATTGATGTCAACTTGATATGGTTTGATTATTCAAACACAAATTATCATAACCTTGAAGATCTGAAGAGACAAAGTTTATGCTATCGGTAAAACATAAAATTTTTGTATACACTGAGTTACAATGAACATTGACGGACAGTGAACACCGAGAAAGTGTTTCCAAGCAAGTGTATACCAAGTATCGTAGTAAATGAAGATGATGAGTGATCATAACTAAAGTTGATGACTGAGCATAACTGAAGTTCAAGAATGAAAAAATAACTTAGGTGCCGAGCTATATTTAGGATTGACTGATTGATTGCTTTATTTTCAATGATCAATTAAACTAAAGATAGAAGAATATTTAATGCATGTTTTATTCACTGTTATCAAGGAGAGATTTAAAAAATAAAACAAAAGCATATCTTTACGAGTTAAAGCGACACATGGAAAGTTGTACGGATCAAGGAGAGATCTATGAAAAAAAAAGGAGATTGAGTGGCTAATCATGTCTATATAAAGAGACACGGAATTCAATATGCAGAGAGGAATGTTGAATATATTTTTCATGAAGATAGAACTCTTCATGTAGATCTGATCATACAGGTTGAAGAATAGAGGCAAGGAATTATACAGACACCAAGCAATAGAGGACAAAGCATACACTGAGAAGAAAAAAGAATGAAAGAGAAGGAAATAAAGTGTATATTGATCAGAGAGGTATTATTGGAATAAAAATATATGTTAATATTTTTAAAATCGAAGTTGTATTTTTCACAGATCATTTACTGTATCAGTTTAACCATTGATTTATAAAATCTCTTAACCAAGCGGGATTTAACCGTCCTTATTGTATTGAGATAATCAAGAGTATCAAAAGGTTTTCTTATTGAAAACATAATGAGTGCTAGGTCAAAAGACAAATAGTTGGTTTTAAGTCCTCTAACAAGGTCACACTTAATAGTGTGTATTGTAACCTTTAATAGGGTTGGCTCTTCACCGAGATCACTTTAGAAGAGTGAAAATATTTTGGGCTACCAGTCTCAGGTGGTTTTTCCCATATTGGGTTTCCACATTAAAATCTATGTGTCAAATGTTTATGTGTTTCATTGCATTGATATTTTTATTTACACATTATCGAAACTAGATTGGTCGGTTAACACTAAGTTTATTTGCTGCTACTTGGTAAAGTATAGAAAAGAGAAAAAGTATATCTTACAGAGTAGCTTATATTTGTTAAATTTATTCATGGCATACATCTTGATGATTTGGGGGTTTGGCTGCCAACATGGCATTTTGCATAGGAAGATTTGACCCAGTCTAGCTTGGCCTAGTTAGAATTCAGTGATTCATGCTGGGATGAGTCCCCTTAGGAGTCGTCCCCCCACAAGAGGTCACATGGGAGACCCACCCTTTCAAAGAGAAGGGTATATATATAAGGTTTTTTTTTTTAAAATAAATTATACAATTGCGAATTTCTTTCCTTATTTAAGAATATAAGGGATTTGTGAAGCTAGGAGGCATTTTGTTTCTGAAGAATTGTGAAGGCAAATTTTTTAGTCAAGAAGGATTAAACCAAAAAAAAATTCTTGCTTCTATTTGATCAATGGAAATAAAGGGACTAGAATAAGGAAATATGATCGTAAAAGGGATGAAAAAATGAAAGGTCATACAAAACTTATTGAAGAGAGATTGATTGATGTTGAAGAAGAACCTATTGATGTTGAAGAAGGTGGAACTCAAATCGGGGAGGATATTGGTAGTAATCAAGGTATATATATTTATCCTACATTGCAAAATTTGATGGAGATGAATCAGGAATCACTTATCAGTAAAATTGCACCGAAGCATCAGGTACCTTAAAGAACTATTAAAGTGCATGTCAAAAAATTTGGAAGGAATATTTTGACGATAAATCTTTGGTGGAAAAGAAAATTTGTTTGAAAATTTATTCAGGAATAGAGAAATGACTATGGTTTTGGATTTTTTCGGTGTTTCAATAATAGGAAAAGTGCAGGAGGTCAAGCAAAAGAAATAATAATTGAAAATTTAAAAGATGCATTGAACATTGTTAACTAGACAAATGGAGGACCTAATTTAAATGTTTCTCGAAGAGCGTTAGTGAATATGATTTCCAGTAAGAGATCGACACATAGAAATCAAGTTTGAGAAATTTCAGATTTACTCAACGTATCTTGAAGAACTGTTTAGAGATACATTAGGAAGAGAATTATGTTGGATATGGACATTGAAAAGAATTGGGTACAGATTTGTAGAGTTCCTTGAAAATAAAGAATTTAAGAAGATGTAAGAAGATGTGTCATTAATTTTTTGGCCAACCACTCTCATGTTTCTCCCAATAGAAGGGACACTATAAAGCTGAAAGATGAAGAGATCGGTATGAAGATTTCACATCCAAATTTTTTTGTTGATTCTACATAAAGTGAACTATTTGGAGCATTCAAACAAGAAGTTTTAGATGTGAAAATAGGTCAGAGAATGTTTGAGATGTTGCACCCTTTCTTCATATGCACAAATAAGGTTCGTGAAACATGTTGTTGTTGAAATCATGTTGAGTTTCACTTATACTAGTAATCATATAAAAAGTTTATGGCAGTACTTAATCAAGATATGGTTCATGGAAGTACAACAAAATTTGTGAAGTCCATTCTATGTGATAAGTCAAAAGACTCGGATGAATTCAATGTCTAATGTATAAAAAATGAATTTAATGATTGTGGAAATTTATAGAAATTTCCTTTATAATTTGATAATATTGATGTTACAACACCAATCTAGTGGAAGAGATTTGAATATGAGAGATACCAAATGAAGACAAGACAAGAATAAAAAAAATTGCATTGAAGGAGAGTGAATTATTGTACCTTCAGTTCATGGACAGATTTTGATCTATGATTTATCCACATATCCAACATTGTCATGGTGCACGCTGGAAATATAAATAATTTTGTGATTCCAAAAATTGTTTCCCACTTGGTTGTATTCTTTCAATTGTAGATTTTGCAAAGAAATATACATTTTATCCTCAATCAGAGCTCCAAATTCAATATTATCATTCTGAGCAAGTTGTAATATTTGTGCATGTGACCTATAGAAATGCACAATTCAATTTGGATGAGATAGAAAGTATAGATCAAAATGAACACATTATCATCAAGGAGGTTCATTTCTATATCGGCGATGATAGGGTTCGTGATAGGAGCTATGTGGCATATTATTTCAGCATGTTTTTTGACAATCTTGCGAATCACAAGATAAATGCTTCACAACACTGGATCTTCATGGTGCACGATGGAAAGCTAAACAGTTTCATGATTCCAAAAATTGTTTCCCACCTAGTTGTATTCTTTCAGTTGTATATTTTACAGAGAACTATATATTTTCCCCTCAATTAGAGCTCCAAATTCAATAGTATCATTATGAGGAAGTTGCAATTTATGTGCATGTGACCTATAGAAATGCACAACTTGATTTGGATGAGATAGAAAGTATGGATCAAAATGAATGCATTATCATCAAGGAGGTTTATTTCTATATCAATGATGATAGGATTCATGATAAAAGATACATGGCTCATTATTTCGGCATGTTTTTTGATAATCTTGTGAATCACAAGATAAATGCTTCACAATAGTGGATCTGGTCTAATGTGTGTGCTGGTAAGTACATTATTTTCTTTTAGTCTTTCAATTCTATAATATAAATTATATAAGTTTTATCTTTTACATGATTATATATATATATATATATAATTTAAATGTTCATGTGTGTGTACATGTCTATAACTTTAAATTGTAGGTCAATTTAAGTCTGCAAAAGCCTTTAATTGGTTAGCCATGCAACATGCTAGAATCAATGTTAAATTTCTTTAGAAATTCTTTTAAAGTGGAAATGGAAATGGAGAGCATGATGGAGCCGGAGCATGTAGTCCCATAATATGAAATTCAAGTTACATACATTTGATATTCAACTTGTTTGTAGTATAGTATGTACGCATTCTTTAATATTCATTTTCCAGAAGTAAACTAATTATACTAAATTATTATATATCTAGGTAACATGATAGAGAATGCAAAGAAAATAGTTGGATAGTGTCAAAATCATTTAGCTACTCGAGACTCAAAATACAACAAATGTTATTTTTGAGAAGTGATAGGAATTTAAAACTTTCATTTTTCAAACTCAATTTATAAAAATTAAATTATAGGTCACATGAGTTCAAGTTGAGTCTATACATAGCATGTACATGAATTTTACATTTTCATAATTGAACTGAGATCTAACTAATTTATTTATAATTTATATTTTGTCTAGATATCAATTGATCCAATCCTTAGAATTGTCAATCAATTATTGGTTTTAGAATTTTAAATCAAGTGATGACTATAGGATAACACAAGCCTTCACTGATTTGACTAAGAGACAAATAATTATCTTGTGAAGATTATGTTAACAACAACACATTCAGTAAATGTGTTAATATTATAAATGTATATGTTTCACAATGGGATCAGAAAGAGTTAATCATAATGCATCCTTATGAAGATGATGACAATGACATAGACATCCATGATCCTATATATTCAGTTGATTATGAACATGTTTTTGATATAGTCATTATAGATGCATGCTAACATACATGTACAAATATTTATTTATTTATTTATAGTTTATATATAATTTATTAGGTTTGCTTGAGTAACATTCAAATTTTAGTAGTCCAAACTAAAAGTTTTGTTATTAATTTAAATGCATGATTTATTTTTACATTTGTAGGTGACATTTTTTCTATGGTTGCAATCCCAAGAATGTAGAAGTTGTAGATTATTATCTACTAAGATGCACTAAAGAAAAACACAAGTTGCCACCAAAAATTATTGATTGTGATGGACAAAAATATCCAAGTGGTTCAGTTGTTATTGAAGGCACCTATTATCAACAAGTTAAGATTGACAAAAATGGAGTTCAATTTATTGAATACATGCATGGATAGAGAGTTCTACATTATAGTCACTTGGTTATAGCGACAAAGTTGCAGTTTGAGACTGTGCCAAAAAAAGGACGTGGAAACCAAAAGTGGAAGTTGACTATTGAAAAACATGAAATTTTTTTGGAGATATGAAAGGATAGATAGGATCTAGAGTACATGTATCTAGACCTAACTTAGGTTTTTAATGTCTTTTCATAGATCTAGCTCATGCATACTTAAATCATATTTGAAGTAGACTATAAGTGATTGAACTTGGATGTATATACATATTAGGTAATATTAGGGCTTAAGTGTGCATAATAGGGCTTAAGGGTGCATAATAGGTCTTAAGGGGTCATATTAGGTTGATTAATAAATTGATTTGATTTTTCAATTAGATTGAATAAATATTGAATAGGTTATATTAGATTGGTACTTTAGATTGATTTTATAAATCGATTAGATTCAGTAATTAAATCAATCAGGTATGTTGATTAGATTGAATTTATATTGATAGCTTACCCTGTTAGGAGTATTATATTAGGTCAAGAGTACAAAAAGAATTATTCAGTCTATCTAATTAAAAGATTTTACAATCTCTCATCTAAGAGATGTACCGAGTTAGAGGATTTACAAAATAAGACCTGATAGGACCTACCCACTGGATGGGATTTCTAAACTCCTAACTATTACAAAATGTTTGCAAGTATGAATCAACCCTAATGTTGTTCATACTCTTTATGTTTTGCAAGTGCATTACCTCTTTCTACACTCGATAACTCAACTATTCTGCACCCTATATCTTCTTTCTTATTCATTGTGTCTTCAACTCTTTCGTTATAACTTATTTTCTCTCTTTCTAATATTTTCCCTTTTCTTTGTGTATTCTTGTGATATCCCTCTATCTTCTTCATGTTTTATTCATTTTATATGATCTTAAGGCAGTTAACCTAAATTGATCCTTTTCCTTTTGCGATAGAGGTGAGGCAGTGCAATGTTGGTTTCATTCCCAACGCATTTAATGTTCTTGAATATCATTGGATAAATTTTCTCATGGTCATGTACAATCATATTTGTGCAATCCCAATGTTCAACCTAAATTCTGCCTTGAATACTGTTAAAGTTTTCCCACTCGACATCTAGGTTCAGTGTATTCAAGTTTAAATTATTATGTCAACTCTGGTGTGCTTGGTAATGAGCTTTGATCTTGCTCGGTGACATAACCATCTTCTTGGTGAATAACTATACTTGGTGTCTTACTCTTCTTAACTTGGTAACATGATACTATTTGGTGCTTGGTGTCATTAATACTCTGCTTTACCGATTGTATCCCTTAGTGTATTCTTTCTCTTTACCGATTGTCTTCGTTGACTGTTATGACTTTGAAAAAACTAATGACAACATACTAACTAATAGGAGTATCACTCACAAGTATCCTCCATATGTCTAAGGATGAATTCACACATCGCATGCTATGCTTCACATATGCACCCATTATAAAGGCTCAATAATGAAAGCTCACTCAACCAATCAACCTAAATTGGTAGTATGCATTTTCTTTTATGAAATCAAGCTCACACAAAATACAACTAGTGGTAAAGTAAAATCGTGTACCACAAAACCATGTGAATACAATATTGTAGACACTTAAAAATGGTTAACACCTATGGATACTCATTTTAATGTATGTATTCTATATCACGTGTTTGGTCTTTATCATTCATCGATATTATATCATTCTTTCATTAATTAAATTATGTCAATTATCTAATTAATTATTAATTTTTGTCCTTTGATCTGACCATCTCTTGTCAAATTTCCTTAATCGCTTTGTCATTAGTGTGATTAGATAAATCCATCAATTATTTAATCTTTTCCTCTTATCCTTGGTTTTTCTTAGGGATATAATAATTTAGTTATTTAACCCCTTGTACTCACATGTCATTAGGATAAATAAAAATAATCTTATTTATTTATCCTTTTTGTCATGTAATTAAATAAAATATTATTTAATTGGCTAATGGATAATTTGAGAGTGAATTAATAAAGAATATTTATTAATTCCACTCTATTTTATGTTGGAAAGTGACAATGCAAGCAATTGTTATTTTGTCATTGTTTTCAAACCTTAATTGGTGAGACTATTGTTATCTGTTTGAGTACCATATCTATTGATTGATGAAGAAGATTTAACAAGAAGACCAAGTGAATGGTTGAGTTAAGGAAAATAAAAGGGTACTTGATCAGT
>MU226831.1:265110-284900 GCA_018584345.1 Thuja plicata | reverse complement strand
TGGCAATTCGGAAGCTCAGGCTGAGTATGCCAACAAGGTGGAAATAATGGAAAAACAAATAAATCATATTAAAGACAAGATGGAAAAGGATAACAGGGATGAAGATATTAAGAGTTTGCACAAAAAATTCAAAAGACTGGAGGCATCTGTTAAAAAAATTGGGGAACAATGTCTCATAAGCCTGAAATCTTACTGTGGTCATGCTCAAATTCTTATGGACAAACTGGAAATGATCAACAAGGAAAATGACAACAGTATAGTGGAGAAGACGGGACCAGGATCGCGTACCAGAGCCAGCGCTAAGAAAAAGAGTCCAAAGGAGGACAAAGAAACAGAGGAGCTGAAAACTTCGGTCAATAACATGCAAATCAAGGTCCTCAAAGCTGAGGAGATGGTTAAAGAGATTTAGCTATTCTTTCTGTGCTCCTGGTTGGGTTTTTTGCTATCCCTGCTGTCTTCTGTTGTTTCTTTGGGACTTTTTCTGTTCGATTCAATGTTTTGCTGTTCATTCCTGTTTTGATGCTATGGCATAGTTTTTTATGTTTTAAAACTGTTTATCTTTAAATTCTAGGTTGCAGGTCCTTGTAAATCCTGCTATACTCTTTGGTTTTTTTTGTAAAGGTTTCGAGTCCTTGTAAAACCTGTTTTTACTTAATCAGAACACCAATGCTACAATAAAATAGAAAAAGTGGCCTCGAGAATGTTCATTCCTAGTAATTCATGTCCATCTAGGTTCTCAGGTGCAACACATAATAATAAAGTAATACAATATAAAAATTATGCAAGGTGTACAAAATCTTATCCTACCATTCTCCCAATTTTAGTATACATTGCATAAGGTTCAATTAACAAAATAAATCATCATATCCTTACATTTAACCAAATGACTCTCCAACATGCTCTCATTTTCCATCAAGATACCTACAACAAAATTAAAATGATTACCATCTCATGCAAGAACTCCTCTCATCCTCCAACATTACACCTAAGAAATAAAAGGAACATGTCAAGGTGAAGATGCACCAATCCAAGAGCACAAGTATCAAATACAATGTGATAATAAGGGCATCAAGCTATTTTCATGAAAGGGAAAAACCCACATGATCAAAAATAACATCCACAACACATGTCAATAGATCCAACCATCTAAACCTCCCAGGTATAACCAACATTAGTAAAATCATATCAACCCATAAACCACAATCAAGCTCCCTATGTCAAAACATGTCAATGAAGAATGTTCATATGTAAGAACTCCCACCACATGGGTAATACCAAATTTGAAATAAGCTCAAGATATATCATATCTACCAATCAATGCTTATATAAACCTAATTACTAAGAACAATCACAATGATATGCACATGCAACCCAAATAGTTGCATAGTCTCCCACAATATGTCACCATCCTTCTAAATCATAAAATCATGAATCTTAGAGAAGTATATAATGAAGAGATAAAACATGTAAGCCATAAATTTCCCTTCTATCAACACCTCAAAGAAGAAATGTTCTATCAAGTATGATCTCTCCAAAGCACTCCAAATGAAAAATCCATAACAACAGCCAAAGTCGTTCAGTATATTAGATAAAAAAAAAACATGTATCATGTAATTCCAACATGGATGTAAGCCTCTCATAACCTAGAAGACCAAACTAAAACTAGTCATTCCCAAAAAAGGAAATCAACCCATTAAACCAACTCATAATATCCTAATAATGATACTATTATATCAAACCAAATGCACAAGAGATAACCAATACCAAACATCTCTCAAATGATCCTCCATAATTAACAATCTCCATAGGTCAAGATCCATATCTATGAAAGATAAACATAAACATAATGCACCTAAAAGGAACAGTGAGCAATACCTCTCAAGTAGTAAACCATTGAGTAGACCAAGTGAGAATACTCCTCCAATAAACCCAAGTCATTATGAATCACTCTAAGAAAAATCTCCTCTAAAGTCCATACCAGGTGAAATCCCCTTGGACTTATTGATGAAACCATCAACCATCTAAACACATGTCTCTAATCAAAAGATAACTCTAGTCTCACCTAATTCTTTATGTATCCATGAGCACCTATAAAAAATCAATCCATTCTAAATTCTAAATACAACATACCACAAACATGAAGTATCAAACAAATGATCATGTATTCAAAAAAAGAGAACCAAATGTCCAATTGAAAATTTAGGAACTTAAAATAACAACATGACCTAAATATTTCCTCCTAGGAGATCACATGCTCTAAGTGAACATAAAATATTATTAAGAGTAATGGGTCATACAAAAAATCTAATCTAGAATCAATAGTGCACAACAAAAGAATAATAATCATACTCTAAACCAAAGATTGCCAATCAAGTAATGATAACATGTCAAAAAGACAAAGCATATATACAACATCTTAACCAAAGACTCCATGAGGCCTTCATGGCTCCAAGATGTCAACATCTCCAATTATAATAAAGATAACCATCTCCTCCTAATTAACCTACAAATGTGAAAGAACCTTTTGTAGCAATAGGATCAAGAGCCCCTCCAAACATATCCAATAATAAATAACATCATCCACCATGAATAATGGTGAATCCAAATCACTTTCAACAACTCCCATTGAACCTGAATATAGATTCATACATGGAATTGTGATAACCATTTCCTAAATGAAGATCATGTAAGTCTAAACACACAAATTAAATGTCAATAACATTAAGTGGAACCAAGATCTTGAAGCCAAGAAGGTACAATCACTAATAAACTACACATTTGGAATCAATCCTCTATTGCCAAATCATCATTGTCAAAAGTTCCTACTGAAATGTGTAATCAATGAACATCTAATCTATCATGATAAAAACAACAAGCTACAAGTCCCAACACCAACTATATAAGTACTATAAACATCATCACCCATCCTCTCATCCCAAACAAAAAATCCCAATGCACTAATGATCACAAACAACACCAACTAAAAAAAATTACATCAATAATGAGTCAAACTTGGTAGATATAGGTAGTACACATCCAAGTCATCCAACTACAACCAAAAAGGCTATACACACGTACAAATTTCATAACTCATAGATATAAATGCTGAAACATGCAAACTCATTATCACATTAGAAAATTGCAGACTAGGATATAATAAAGAATACTCTTATAGACCACATGACTCCAACACAAATCACAATATATTTGTTTTGCCAAATATGTTGACATCCATGTACCATAGTCAAGGTACAAAATAAGAATCAAGCATATAAGAAACAATATCTTGATAACAAACCAAATCACCACCAAATCACCACAAATATGACCATATCATGTCAATGCAAAAAGTATGCCTACATAACCATGACACCATAATCATCACAAACATTGTATCTGTAAACACTAAAAATTGGTCACCACTTGCAGTGACATTTGTTTACAGACAATTCCTCTATATATCAGTCATTTGGTCTTTATTATTCATTGATATTATGTCCTTTCATGAATTAAATAATTTTTATTATTGATGTACCATCCTAAAATTGCATCACTATGTAATTCCAATTTAGCCTGGCCCCAATATAGCATGTATGAACTCCACCATTAATTTCTGGTAGTCCAGCCTTAATTTCACTTATCATTTTGGCATCCTTTCTCTAATTAGGACCTCTAGACCAAATTTGGAGGCTTTTTGGTGGGACCAAGTCGTCAAAACTGACCCTATCCTAGACTGAGTCACCCTAGCAAACTTGGTCCCCCATATTTTCTGTGAAATTTAAATCGGGGGTAGATCTCAACAGTTAAGTAGGTAACCCAAATTCTTGTTGGACCTCTTCAAGTTTTGAGCCTTGAAAATGCTTGAGAGAGGTATATAAGAAACTTACCTCTCCACATTTGAAGATGATGTTATAAGTATTCAAGCTCTCTCCTACAAATTTTTATCTCAATCATTTTAAGGCGAATTTCAAGCATTCCAAGTCAATCTTCTCTATGGGAGAAAAATTCTCTCTCATTGAAGACCAAGTGGAGGAGACCACCATCAAGGAAGAAGATTAATGCATAATCATCCATCCACAAGAATTCAATCATTTCAAGCATTCAAGTCTTCAAGCTCATTCTCCTTTCTCTCCACCAAGCATTGTGGTAAACTACAACATTCATTATATAAGACATGCCTTTCATGATTTCCTTTTAGGTTTTTGTGCGGAGTCAAGATATTGTATAAACACTTGTGATCACATTCAAAGAAGCATTGAACTATTAAGGTATGAGATACTTTATATTTAAGATCTAGATTATACATGACATTAGCACATTTTCCTTTCCAAAAAAAATAATTCTAATTTTAGTGTTGATTTCTCAACTGGAATTTGACTGAGGAAGATCCCTCTCTACACAATAATTTTTCTCTTTTCTATGTGTAGGAATTGGTGGCACCAATTTTGTGACCAGATCTAGACACTATAGGAGTTTGCCTACAATCTAAGACTCAAAAAGGAAAAAACATCAGGACAAAGTTGCCTAAAATGACTACGTCTTGGACCAATTCATTCAAACTTACTTGGTCCTTCCAAATTTTCCCAAAATTGAAATTATAGGTCAGTTTTTATCTCTGGATTTTGTTTCTAATAGTAGAATATGTCTACTTGATTTTTGTTAGTCTGTGTTTTCTGAAAACTGTTTTCCTTTACTATTTTGTCCTATATCTTTCATCCATCATTCCATTTTCCATTATTCCATATTCATCATCTTTTACGTAAGAGAAGGATCATTGCATCCATTTAGTGCTTGATCCTCCTTAAGCCTACCATGTCATCTTCCTTCTGAATATGACTAAAGAGATATGGCTATCCCCAATATCTCTATTTCATTTGCCACATTTACATTCTAATTTGGTGACTAGATCTTATTTTTATGCATTGCATTATCCAATCTTCACATCTTAGCATTGGTACATTTTATGTATTAAGCTATCTAGGTTCACCTATGTTACATTTTGGTGAACCTAACTCATAAAATTTCCATTCTAATTTGGGTGTCTAGATCTGATTTGTATGCATTTCCATTATAAGATTTAGTTGCATTCATGGTTAAAAAAACATAAAAATTTAATATTGTTGTCTCTTTCATTCTTACATTTCTTTTTCCATTTTTGCATATATGAAAACAATAAAAAGTACAAAAAAATATTTTATTCCATGCAATTTTTTTACCTTTCATGTATCTTAATTTGATTTCTATGCATTATATACATTCTTTTCATGTTTCAAAACTTTTTAGCACTTTGTATTGAAACCATTATGTCAATTTTGAATTAAAACATCATGCTTCATTTAACTTGTCTTTACATTTTGTTGGATCTAGAATAAATTCAATTCATGTGATGTTTCTTTTACTTCTTTTACCTCATCATACATTTCTCTCAAATATTCTCTTCCTCATAAGGATATATTAGTGCAAGAATATGTTTCTAATATTCCTCTCAATGACCCTTCTCTTTGTGGAGAAGCGTTGAAGATTTGATGTTAACTCTTCTCTTAATATGTGCCTTCCCCATGAGAATACATTTGTGAAAGATGATGATTCCATTCTTTATAACTTATTTTCTATTGGGTAAATGCAAGAAGTTAGGTCCCAATTCAGGGGAAGTTTTCCCAACATTGGGAATCCTGCTAAAAATGCGTACATATCTAAGCTTGGGTGCCTAACCAAAAAATTAGGAGCATGTATGTGTTCTTAAAATGCGCACACATTTATCTTTGTGCATGTGAGCCTAAACACATACACATTTATCAATATTTTTTCTCCAAAAATGACTTGTTGAGCCGCATTTGCGACAAAACTCAAAGTGACAAAGATGGACGAGATGATGAGATTTACTACATACACATTTGGAAAAATTAAACACTTAAAACTAAACTCTCTGAGTCTCTTGGTAATATTGAGTATAGTAAAAAACCAATTCACCAATCAACTTAATAACTTAAACAACAATACATCTCATATATGTGAATCAATCATTCAAACTTAACAACATTAGATTAACTCATATAACTCCAGATTTAACTCAGTTGACACTATATTTAATGAGAAAACCCAATTTGGGAAAAACATTTGTGGGAATTGTGACCCACAATAAAAATGCACCCTTCTAAAGAACGCTTGATTAAGAACTTATCCTGTTAAAGATTATAAACACATTTTCTAAATGTGACCCTATTAGGGGATTTGCCCCAAATATGTTAAGATCTTCACTCTGTTAAAAGTGGCCTTGTTAAAGGTCTTTAAAAACTCTTTTGGAATGTCACCCGAGTCTAGGTTTTACATATAGGACTGTTAAATCCACTCGGTAAAGAGATTTCTCTGTTACAAATATTAATAAGCAACAGTATTAGCCATACAAGTAGTTATTAAAGTACTGTTTAGTAGAATTGGTTAAATATATAATTTAATCTTTTTATTATACTAGTATTTAATATTGTTATATATTTATATTTTAAATATAAATTTATACTTATAATAACTTATTATCATTGTACCTCCATTCATGATGGTCCATTGATCGACATAACTCACCTAACAATATTTGAATTTAATCCTTCATAATTTACTTTAATTAAGTTGCATATTTTAGTTTATTGGTGACACTTGTACACATTAAAAATGATAAGAGATGTCAGACCTTCCTAAAAGGAATGTTCTTATCAACATATTTGGATTAGAGTTTTTTGTCCTGCTGAAGAAATTAGTCTTGTACTTCCTTATTAGTGTGTCTTTATTCCCAGTTGCTCTTACTATATCTCTAAAATACTAATAAATTTGAAATACTCTCTATTGACATCAAGATAGTTTGTGGATCTATCATGGTGCATGCATCATAAGGTTAGTAACTTAACCTGGTAAAAATTGGGTTAGGTGAACTAATCAAGAGAATCCAAACCTTCTTTGTTGCATATATCCATTGGTCTAAACTTTATATAAATATATCTCCTTGGCATATGAATATTGTTTCCTCCCTATTGATTTGTTTTAGGTTGTGCTTAGATCACACTAAATTATGATACCTAATAGAATATAGTATATACACAACCAAAGAAATATGAATTTACACATACTCTATATTTTATAAAATAACTAAATCATCTACTTACTTGATTCTCAAAGAAACACATTTTGCATCTTAAAATTTATTTATAGAAATTAACATCCTCATACATGTCATAATGTCAAATAACCAATGTTGCAACTAAGTTTAAAACCACAACTACATCAAATATCATTTATTTATAATATCTTTTTACCACATTACTTTGTCACAACTAAGAGGCAATTTAGTCATTTCTATACACATTCATACCAAGAAAATATGTATTTTCCTTTCAAAATCCTTTATCTCCATGCTAGTAAAATCATAATACTTCATTACATTTGTTTACACTAATGCGTAACTAAGATATATTGAAATTTCAATTTAAACGTAAACCATATAAGAGTTTAAAAACATAATTAATTTATTCTACGCATGCAATAACCTCAATCGAGATCAAATACAAAATTCAATGTCACCATCATCATAATCAAGTATAGCTTCTCAAGGTCTAATAAAAATATGTAGTATTAATGTTCAACTATAAGTGGAAGCATCAGAAGGTAAAGTTCAAGAACACTAAAGATTAAGACCTAGCATTAAAAGTAAGTGGAAATAAGAATGAATAAGACTTGTGAACCAACTCTTGACCAAGAACACACTAATTATATATTTCTTATTCCTAACTAATCTACTAAAATTGAAATCAAATGATAAGTAAAATATAGATCTATAAAATTTCTCCTATGAATTTACTATTTCATTTAAATGATAAGCGATGTGACATCATATAACACAGATCCAACATTTAGCTAGTAATAATAAATTTTGGATGGAGAAAAGTTGTCATAACTTAACAAAAATATATTAGCAACACATATTGTGAAATGACCATAATAAAAGTGAAGCATGAATTCTAATTAGACGCCTTAAATATGGAAAAGATAGGAGGGTACATGTTTGTATGGTTAGGAACATGGTGAAGAACCTCTTGACTAATAATATGATACCAGACAATAATATATATATATATATATATATATATATATATATATATATATATAATATATATATGTCAAGCCCCCATCGATATAACATGTATTAATTATCTCAAATAGATTGACAAAAACAAACAGAAAACATATGACTTATCTGTGTAATTATCACTTAGTAAACACACAAACAAACAAGAGATGCAAAGCGTCGCAGTTCCTGCCAAATGCATAATGATTGTAGAGTTGTGATGGAATGGAAGAGTATAGAGTTAAAATGAATTGAAATAATTAATAATTTGAAGGAGTGATTACAATTCAACAAAGAATTCTGAAACTAGAAGTCTGCAATATGTACAAGAAAAATTAGTTATAGATTTAATATCTTTGGAATAGGTTCCATAGCCAATTTCAACACTATCTTGAGTATGATGCTGCATATTATAAATTTACAGACATGTGAATATGTGTAAGTCTACTTCCATCATAGTATTATGGGAATATAGAACCAGCTATAGAGATACAAGTCAAGTAATAAAAAATAGTAGCAGTGGGCATGAGCTTTCCACAGTCTATAGGAATAAACATGACATTTACAATTAGGCACGAACATTAGCTGATACCTGCAAGAATTTTAGGTAGTTATTGGTTTGGTAGCTACTCTATGTTTTCCTAACCTAAATTTGAATTGTAATGTCTGCTCTTATTGACAGGGAGTTGTTTCTATTGTTTGCAATATTAGATTATTTAATAGCTTAAATTTAATATACAAAATGTGTGGTAGAAGGTAATTTATTATGTCAATGACCATTAAAGTTGTAACAAAAATTAAATGAAACTAGTTTATTCCATTTTTTTACTTCAATATATAAGTGGAAATATTTTGCCAAAATACAATCAAATTTAGTCAATCTATAATCATAGGAAACTGAGAATCATAACATATATAAATTAAATGCTGAATATAAAAATACAGTAAGCAACTTAAAATAAGCACTGATCATATAATCCTTAGACAATTCATTTTTAAAGGAGAAATTAAGTAAGCTAATAAAATATGCAATATTGAAATCACTTATATTATTTAATATCCATAACTGAAATTAAAGTTTGAAATTGAAACATACATAAGCCAACTGCTAGCAAGTATGCCAAGCGAATTTGACATTCTAATGGTGTTTCAAGTTTAATGATGACTCATGAACAATGGTAAGAAGCAACATGTATATATAAATGTTTAAAAAAGTATAGTAATATAGAAAATACATTCATTATCATTCTATGTTGACAATAACAAAATTGATAGAACAACAAGCCAATCTCTTACTTCCAAACCCCACCAGCTTTTGCCACTACCCATAATGTTCCCTTTCAAGCACAAAAGTTAATCCAACAACATATCAATCACTGAGAATGGAAAAGATAAAACCATTAACCATAGATCTCCTTGTTCAGCAGACATTAAAATTATGCCAATACAATTTTTAGGTAAATAGCTAAACATAAACAAAATATGAACAAAGTTTAGGATAATGAATTGGGTTTCCTAAAACTAGATATTAAAGTGTGAAGAAAAAATTGGTCATGGATTTTAGAGATAGATAGCAGTTAAGTTGTTTTAAAATAATTTGAAGTAGGATTTAATACATTCTTAGCATTTCTCTTTTGTAAGGAGCTCCTACTAGAAAACAAACTAATGAGTAAAGGACTGATTGTGTCATGTTAAAATTGTTGATTCTTATAGGATTTATTAGAAAATAAATTGTTAGTGCGAGCTTACAAAAACAATAAAGACCCCGATTGGTTTAGATGTGTTGAAAGAGTGAAGGCAAAAATAGATATTTGTTATCAAAGTAAATCCAAAAATAACAACAAAGATGTTTCGTCAAGGCCTCTGTTGGTAAAGACACATTGGCTGGAAGTACATTTGTTACCATAGTATAGCATAAAGGTAATTTCCATTATTGTAATTAGATTTATATGGTGGATCCTCATAGAAGAAGTAACTAATAACAATCAACTAGCGTCTAGAGTTGATCACGTTAAGACTTCCATATCAGAAGCGTAACAAACTTTGTTTCCTGAGAGAGAAATGTTAAAAAATAGTATCATTTACTTTTATTTTTATATATTCTAACATTGTATTGAAGGACTCAAATGATTGTACTAATTACATTCAAAAACACCTTCGTTCAATTTTAATTTCATAGTTTCTAAATGTGATTTGTCTTTTTTGAATACCAAAATGTTATTTTAAAGGTCATGTTTTCGGCACACTCCTTTAGTTGAGAAATCCAACTGCATTTAATAGGCATCATGGAAGTCTTATTGGCATGTTGGTGAATTGATGCGAGTAGCTTACCACCGTGGCTCCAATCCTCAATATATGTGATTGTCTATTTTTAAGTTGTGTATGTAACATGCATATACAATGAGTTACAAGGGAGGATTTATAGCATCTTCTACAGATTAAAGGAAAATATTATATATATGAAGAAAAGAGGAATCCTATAAAATAATTATAAATATTTTATCAATATCATTGTAGCAGAAGATGAATTCCTTTTGGATTTGTTTTCTATTTTCTGAATTTTAGTTCAAGTTATGTTCTCTTGAAGACAAAATTGAATTTCTTGTAATTGGTTATAGGAAATCCCTGACAAATTTGCAATGAGAATCAAGTGTAGGACATGTAAAGATGTAATTCTCTAGGGCCCAAGTGGTTATTTATGGCATGTAAACTTGTGTTGTATTGATGCTTCTTCATCTTTCACAGATGGTTGGCATAGTTTTGTTTCTGACAACGGTGTAGCAACCAGAGACATACTTGTTTTCATTTTCATCAATGGCACATACTTTGTAGTGCAAGTTTTTGGAGCAAATCACTATGAGAAATAGAGTGCCTCTGCTCTTCAGAGTTATACATCATGTTGTCTAAAAGAAGAAATCCCTGCAAAATTTTGCAATCAGAAGAGGTGCGAGCACAAGAAAATTCCCACAAACCCTCTGCTGTTGTTCATAGTTATTTTGTTGAACCCAGTTCAAATGAAGATATTGTTGTTACAAACTATTTTAATGCAGCTACTGAAGACACACATTATTCAAATACTGAGAGGGTTTTAGGTAAGCACAATTATGTTTCAAAATGAAATCTATGCATGCATCCTTTTGAACTATTGCTTATCTCACACATATTATCTCCTATGCAAATAGACATGTTTGGAGTTCTCAGCCCTGTAATATCATTGGAGCCACAATTTGAAGTGCTTTTAAAAAAGAGTGCAGTTCTTGGAAAAACTTTTAACTCGTAAGTTGCACTGCTCATATAGACAACAAAAAAAGAATTGTGTTCTTTATGCCACTACATATTTTCTATACCATAAATACAAATTAAAAAATAACAAATACAATAGTAAAAATATATATAATATAATATATAATAACTATATTTTTAAATTTAATATAAATAAATTATAATATATTGCTCTCTTTTAAATATGTTTTTCAATGCTCAAAACTATTAATGTAGATTGATATCTCCTAAATAAGTTTTTGAATGCTCAAAAGTGTTAACAAATACACCCTCACTAGCTTGTCTATTTATCATTCAATTCACTGTGTTGGGTTGCACTGCTTCTATGTGTTGTACTCTCTTCTACACGTGGTGTTAGAGCTTAAGGGGATGTGTTCAAAATACATTGTAGCTACCATGTTCCTAGTTAAAAAACTACAGTCAAGAGAAACGTTGATGATGTTGGTGAAGCTTTCTAGTGCCAGATCTACCTTGAAGTTGTGTGCAAGCCTTTTGTTCAAGCCTACGGTCACGTCTACTACTTTTGGTGTCTTCACAAGGCCATGAATCATTCTGGTACATCACATTTCCCTATCTGCAGGAATTCATATCGGCATCTGCCCAGAGTGTGTGAGTTGCTCCATTTCCTTCTAATATATCACCCCATAATTCTCAATTGTGGGCATGCATTCTGTGAGTCGTACACTAATCATAATGTATTTCAAGGAACAACTCTTGAATGCCAAGTTTGTCAAATCCTCCATGCTACAAAATCATGGTCTATTTGTCTGGACTTGCATCATTTCTTACAGAGCATGTTCACGGTGGAATATGAAGAGGGAGAAATCAATTCTTGTGCAAAATAAACAATTTGAGGTGGAATCCCCAACCGATGAGATAGCAAAGATGCCATCCCAAATTGAAACAACTTTTCATGTAGATATTGGATGTCATAATTGTGGGTTGTATCCCATTTTGGGAAAGAGGTATAGATGTAAAGATTGCAGGGACTATATGGGATTCGTTTTGTGTGAAGCATGTTATCAGTCTCAAGCAGGTGCATGTATTCTTGGTAGGTTTAATCAACATCATAAAGCGGAGCATCGGTTTTGAGATGGTTGCAAATAAAAGGCTATGGGGACTTATATTCCTAGACAGAGACACAGGACTATTTATCTGACTACAAGGATAATTTTTTAGTAGGCTATGCTCAACAGGTAATCTTCTTCCTTGTTGAATTTTTGTAGTTTTAAGAATATTTTGGTTGCATTTCAATACAATCTTAAATTTAGGTGGGGGAGCCATGGAGGGAACCCTTGCTTATATTTTGATGTTTCAAGTGGTTCCATTCAATCTGTTTAAGTCTAAAACTTCTTGTAAATTTGAAGAGTTGCTACTACCTAAAGAGGCTAATTTCAAACCCCACTAGTTGTTGAACGACTGTTAGTTTGCCAATTTTGGATTGTAAGAATCTCTCATTGAAAATTGACAATAATTAGTGCTTTCTCCAACACAGAAGTTGGGGTTCACATGGCTATCAAGGAGAAAGAATAAAATTTCTTAGGGTATTTGCATCTGGGTTTTCATTGTGGTAATACTCTGACATTACGCAGTTAAAATTTTCTATTTCTTCCTAGTAAAAAAAATTAAAACACAGCAGAGTAGAAAATACAAAAGAAATTCATATTTGCCTTCCAAGGGACCACGAGTTTAGTACTGAAAATGTTTGTAGGTAGTTTTAATTGGAATCAGTCCTGGAATATGACTGTCTATCTTGGCTGTCAATCAACAATTTCATGACGGTTTTATCTGTATCTACTTCTTAGTTTATTTTTTAACTAAACTTGTGGAATTTTTAGTTCTAAGAAAGTTGTCTGTGCTTCCATCATATGAAATTATGTTACTAGTTTATTCCAACCAGGGAAGTATGAGGAAATGAAACAAATTTAACTTGAAATAGAAATGAACAGTCCACTACCGATTTAGTAGCATCTATTAATTTACTCTCTACCAAATATAGATTATCACAAAAAATGAAGAGGGAAACCTGCAAGTTTTTAAAGTTGAAGACATACTGGAAATCACTTTTATTGTATGCAAAAATGTGAACATTTGAGGAAATTTTTCCAACAAAAACATCTAAAACACCAGTTATATGTTTCAAACAGAACAAATGAATCAACATTATCTGCAAAGATACCAGAACACACAACAACAGGTACACTAAAAGAGTTATTGAATTTTCACTGAGTGCCCAAGATGTCAAGCTTCTATTTTTATGGTAACAAAGGAGCATTCATTCCGTAAATGAACCTAATATGGATATGCGGACATGGAAAAGTGGCAGAACTTATATAATCATAAAAACATCATATAGTTAAGTAAAAGGAAAAGATTAAGCTCTAGGGTTTTATTTTGTGAAGAAAGAAAAGGCTCAAAACTCTCAATCAGTATCACGGGTTACGGTAGATTCCTGAAGATCAATCATTGTTTCAAACTTACATATTTTCTTTTTGAAATACCACAGGTTATAGTAGATTCCTGAAGATCAATCATTGTTTCAATCTTACGTATTTTCTTTTAGAAATACCAGCTACACAGAGAGGAAAAATCCATGATAATATCTGAAGAGTTTAAGTTTTCTTATCAATTGATCAATGAGTTTAAGCTCAAGAATCGATACATAAAAATTTAAATGTAAGAAGGGTTCGGAAAATATAAGTCCACGGTGGATTAAATGAAGAACAAAGAGAAGATTTTCAGAACCCCAAGCCATGAAGCCAGCAACCAAGAAACAGCAGGAAAGCAGAAAATTTGCAAGTAGAAAATAAATGTGTTTACTATGACCTTTTATTGCAAAAAAAAATTGCCAATAAAATCTAGAATTTCATACTGCCTAAAAATGCTAAAAATGGAACTGCATAAAAACAATAAAGAAAACCCAGAACATAAAATTCAATTAAAATCTTACAAGATAATATTGCATGAAAATCGAGATTTTAGTGCCCAACTTGTGCGTCAAATGCCTGAAAAAGTTTAGCGAGGACCATTAGCTTCTGCCCATGATCACCAGAATATCAAGCAACTGTTAAGAGAGCTGTGGAGAATGCGAAAAGGGAGAACAAGTGGGAAGTGATAAAGTTATTACAATATTAGTAGCCAATTAATGGCGCTTTAAATATCCTTGTCCTGTACCTAACAGCCACCCCAAAATTTATGATTTTTTTAAAAATTAAATTCAGTTTTTCTTCCTATTATTATCTTCAATTTCCAATGAGGGAGCAGATAAATGATATTATTTAAATCATTTAAATATATATAAATATGTCAATTATAGAAAATGTACACAAAGTTTAAAAATACTCATATCTGATTGGCTGTTTAAAAAATAAAATTACTTATATTTGATTGGCTGGATTTAAATATATATAAATATGTCAACTATAAAAAATGTAAACTAAGTTTAAAAATACTCATATCTGATAAAAAATGTAAACTAAGTTTAAAAATACTCATATCTGATTGGCTGTTTAAAATATCAAATGACGGATGAGTAGTATCCTGCCGTAGGCAGGAACTAATTAAATGGTCAGTACTCTAACATAGACACCTCGAAAGCTTCATCAAATTTATTATAAATATAAAGGTCCTCCAATGCCGCAAGCAAATACAAAACAATTAATAATAATAATAAATTTGGCCACCAAAGATATTCCTTGAATCTTCTTTCGCCCTTTCGATTACATCTAAGTGGTGTGAAGAATTAGGTGGAATTAAGAATATTAGAACTAAATAAATTTAAGGGCGCGTTTCAGTGGACGGAGATTATGTCTGTTAAGATTTATGTGAATTAAAATAATGTATAAAGCAATATATGTCTTATGTGGCTAAGCTCCCTACAAAATATACTATTGATTAGAAAATCTATTATAGCAAGATTATTTTTATTTTATTTAATACATTTTGTCTAAGCTTAACGCATGCCATATATACGCACTTCTCATACAGCACATTAAGTTTGGAGATCATGGCGAAGGGATTGTATGCGTATTTGGTGCTTTTACTGCTCACATCGCCATTCGCTTTTGCTTCTGGTAATGTGCATTTTTCTTCTCTATGATATTTCTTAACAGGAATGAAAATATATTTTGTGTTTTTCTGGTTGAAAGTTATATCCAAAACGGTGAAATGCTTAGCATTTGTGATATGGGTACCGATTGGAAATGAGCAGTCTCAATCGACTATAGGGACTATCCTGGTTATTGCGAATCAGGCAGCGGTGCATTTCATGGGCCATGTTTCGACGATGATCCATGCAATGAAACGTGTGTACTTGATGACCACCTTCAATTTGGAGTCTGCAAGAGTTTCGCTTGCAGGTGTTTTCGTCCCTGTTAGAATACCAATGCTACGGGAATCGTGATATCAATAAAATCTATACAATAATTGTATGTCTATATGTACTTTCTTAATCTTTTCAAGAATTATTTTTTATTTGTTTTTTTTGCATTTCTCTTTGGAATCGTAATATCAATGAAACATTTGCAATAATTGCATATCCTGTATGTATTTTCTTAATCTTTTTATGTTGTTTAAATTTTACTTCACAGTGAAAAATACTCGGAATATTTATAAAAACTTTAGTTAACAGTTCAAAATATAGGACAATTATATACAAAATAACATTTTCCCGATCCTAAATTTGCAAAGCAGTTTTTAAGATTTTCAAAGAAAGTTAAGGAAATGAAATCATAAAGAATGTTAACATATATTAAATTCTATTTGGGAATGATATGATGTTTATTGCAATAAAATTATAGATTTTGTCTATGAATTCTTGGTCTGTTGGTGAAGTTGTTTAGTTCTCAATGAGCCTACCAGAAATCAATTCTTTCTGAGTGCAAACGCTTCCAATGAATCTGCCCCAAGATTCTAAACCTCCAAAAAAAACATAAATTATAGATCTTATGAGAAATAAATTTTCCCCCAAAATAAATTAATTCAATGAAATTAATCTCTCATCCAAAATATATCAAAACTCTTACCTAAACCGAATTTGATTCTGGGATTTAGGACTGTATCGTACGGAGAGTTGGCATGATATTTTATTAATGGCAAATTAGCACGGCAGCGGTTATGCAACCATATATTTAGTCAATCACCCCCAAGAGGACACTTAGTTTTTTTCCTGAAAAGTTCTTTACATAACAATTCAAAATTATAGCTGCATAGCGACGAATAATTAGCACTTCATCATCAAAATCGTTTATCTGCAATAAATTCCTCTATTATCTTATAAGAGCTCCTTTATTAATGCTTAATTTCATCTCTGGAATTCCTCAAAAGACATAATTAGGGCTTAATTAATCATCTAAATCAACCCAGGATGAATATCCAATGCACAACCCATGACAATGAATATACAGCGTACTTGCTAATTTGTGTTCCTCTAGTAATCATCGTACGCAGCTAGAACTTAACGACTTTCTCTTAGATCATTGAAAGTTCCCTCACTGATTTCCATTTGCACAGGATCGAGTTCCTCTTAGAACATTCTGGAAATTTCTTATGGTTTTGTCAACCTTTCTTATTCAATTGCGTACATAACAGCCTCAGCAAGCATGAATAAATACAAATAAACTATAATGCATTTATGTTGAACAGAGTTTTATGTAACATTTATGCATTTGGCATAGAGTTCTTCGACGAAATGAGAAATCATCAATTACGAGGGAGGGAGGGCATACATATGTATGTGTATGTGTATATATACTAAAAAAAGTGGTAAGCTACTATATTTTATTAAAGAAAGGGAAATAAATAATTGAAGAAATAGAGATGGCAAATTCAAAATGAGCCACCTTTTTATTCACTATCTAAAAACAAATTCTAATTGAAGCTTTGTCCCAAAATTTGGAGTATCCCATTTAAATGTTTAATTTTAGTAATAAGCATTATAATTATAGATTATACAACAAAAATCTCACCAAGAAGTGTATATATGCAATCCATGTTCTCAAGAAAATAAAATCATAGAAAGAAAAAGAGTGAGGGAAGTGGGGAAAAGAGATGGGGAACAAATCTCATCATTATTCATTGTGCAAAGTTATTAGTCTGTAAATGACTTTAAAATGATCAAGTGCAACAACCATATAGGGAACCACTATGTCCTCTATAAGCTCTCCGATATTTTTGCTTGTCTCTTGATGGTGATCACAAATAATACCCAATTTTATGATCATTAAAAACTCTTGATGAAGGGTACTCCCCTTATTAACACAAACACACAACAAAATCAAGAATAAAAATGATTTGTAAAGACAAGAAATGGGCTTTCTATTATGCCAAATGAAATGAAATTACAATATTTAGAAATATAACATGCATAGCCAAATGGGCATTTTATTACAATAATCTGCAAGCCACAACCACCAAATGCATATCCCAGAACTGCCCTAGACAACCCTATGGGCCTTCAATATATAGGCAATTTTAACTGCCCAAGGAGATTCTAGAAATTAAACCCTAAAGTTTGAGGCCAACCATCCCTAAGATATTATTATTTATTTTTATTACATTAGACTTGGCCCAAAAAACTTTGGAACCCAGAAAGAAATTTTGAAGGAACTTTAACTTCTTCAAATTCAGGTACCGCAACTTCGTAGACCATAACTCATCTCCTGTTGAATCGATGGGCAATTATAACCCCATTTTGGAAATGCCATGAAGTTTCCTACAATGTTTGATTAACAAAGCTCAAGTCAACCAAGGTTTCGACCCCATTCAGAGCCTCTAAAGCCTTCAAAATTGAGTTCAAAGTTCTTGTGTAAGGTACTCAAATCCACGTATACATAAATGCGCAATTACACAATACAACATAAAAATAATAATGATAATAATAATAATAATAATCAAATTTCATATAAAATGAGATGTGCAATAATTTTCTCCTACTTGAGATAATACTGCATAATAAGTACATAAGTTTGACCATCTAGTCGAATAACAAATACAAATTGACCATCAAAGGGTCAGTACATTATATAAATCAAATTATGATACAATGTCATTTCCATCACCTTAGCCATGGACTCTGCTCCACCTATAGTACTTGAGAATGAGAATGAGGTCCAAGCGCTTTTACCGCCCAACCATAGAGTGGTTGGCTACTAGGAGTTTTTAGATCCCCCAGGCTCAACATTAAAGGTTGAGCACCCGACATTGCATTGAAGAACCTAGCAAAGTGGAACCGATAGGTTGGATAGAAACTGGTGCAACACTGTGACATTAGACTTGGCCCAAAAAACTTTGGAACCCAGAAAGAAATTTTGAAGGAACTTTAACTTCTTCAAATTCAGGTACCGCAACTTCGTAGACCATAACTCATCTCCTGTTGAATCGATGGGCAATTATAACCCCATTTTGGAAATGCCATGAAGTATCCTACAGTGTTTGATTAACAAAGCTCAAGTCAACCAAGGTTTTGACCCCATTCAGAGTCTCTAAAGCCTTCAAAATTGAGTTCAAAGTTCTTGTGTAAGGTACTCAAATCCACGTATACATAAATGCGCAATTACACAATACAACATAAAAATAATAATAATAATAATAATAATAATAATAATAATCAAATTTCATATAAAATGAGATGTGCAATAATTTTCTCCTACTTGAGATAATACTGCATAATAAGTACATAAGTTTTACCATCTTGTCGAATAACAAATACAAATTGACCATCAAAGGGTCAGTACATTATATAAATCAAATTATGATACAATGTCATTTCCGTCACCTTAGCCATGGACTCTGCTCCACCTATAATACTTGAGAATGAGAATGAGGTCCAAGCGCTTTTACCGCCCAACCATAGAGTGGTTGGCTCCTAGGAGTTTTTAGCTCCCCCAGGCTCAACATTAAAGGTTGAGCACCCGACATTGCATTGAAGAACCTAGCAAAGTGGAACCGATAGGTTGGATAGAAACTGGTGCAACACTATGACTAACTATCATATAAACCATAACCATAAGAAAAATGATGTATCCACACAGTGATATGACACCCATCTATAAAACAACAACCATACATTAATAAGAAAAATAATCCAACCCATCATTGAAGTTGTATATTATTAAAGAGTTCTATAGCCACATTATCAATCTACAAAATTGTCATATTTAGAACAACAACTCGACACTCCTCTTCTCTATGTCTTATGAATAAAATTCAACAAATAATGTGAACGCACATATTATATCCCAATCACAATTCTGGACACTCAAAATAAATTTAATAATGATGTCACCATTAAAAAATATTGTTTTTTTTATTTTAATGTTCACATTTGAAATATTATGCCTAATTGACTACATTAAAGAGATGAATATGTCGATGCATAATAACCAATATATATATA
>MU226831.1:254949-265060 GCA_018584345.1 Thuja plicata | reverse complement strand
TATATATATATAAAATAATCACCCTTAGCAATTATTTTAGCTCCTTAAAACACTAGTGGCATTACTAATTAAACAAAATGACTACATTAATTACATAACTATTTAAATAAATCAAAAGTAACACTACTAATTAAATAAAAAAAACACATTAATTACATAACTATCTAAATAAAGAAAAATGACATTACTAATTAAAGAAAATAAATTGTAGAAAAGAAACGTGAAATTTATTTCTTATTTTATCCTTTTCCTCTAACCAACACTTGACCCATCATGTTTGTATTAAATTTCACACTCACTACTATTTAATTTCTTTCTAACCAACTAACTAGAAATTTAAATTAAAAATGGAAGAGAAGATTTGAAATCTCAACCTCTAAAATCCAAAGCCCATTCACTAACCGCTTGGTCAAGCCAAAGCGTTTGTTAATTGTGCGTGCCCAGAAATCCTTGTATTAAACCACACCCTAGAAACTTACATAAAAACAAACAAACCTATAATAATAGAAGAGAAAGGATGGGGAGTGGAACCTATGACCTATTGCCTACAAGACTTAAGCTTTATTTGTTGGAAGTATAAAACTATAAGCGGCCAAGAAGGATAAGGAATAACATGCCCATATGAAATGCCCAACACAAAACACAATACATTCAATGTTTTTCTTTATCGGGTTGGCTTTTAATTTCATTGTTTACATTTGATTTTATATTAGATAACTAAATTGCAGCTTAATAATCTGTACAAGAGGGCAGACTTAAAGTAAGAAAAAAATAAAAATAAAAATAAAATGTTGTCTAAATTAAACAAGAAAGCCTCCACCACAAAATTGGTCCAAAACTATTCACACAGGCTATTCTTAGGTACCAATGATTAATGATTTAATATAAAGAACTTCTGAGTAATTAAAATGAATTTGGAAGAAGGGCTTCAATAGTAAGTTACCTCACAAAGTATAACGATTCCACTTCTTTGCATAAATATAAAAAATCAAATTGAGCAAACTAGACATTGAAACAATTTCTACCTTTGACAATAAGGTAATTAATTGACGACATAGAGAATTTGGCCTCCAAACTAAAATAAAAGCATTCATTGTTAAGACTTTAACAGGTGGCCAACAACATTAGTACATCCTATTTGATCTTGAAGTAGTTAAAAGATTTAAAACGCCCAAAGAGATGTTTGGAAAAATAACATTTTGAAAAGGGAAATGAAAACTCAAAAAGAATAACTTGACATTAACCGTAACCTGCACAGTTAGTAGAGAATGTCCTGGAAAGAACTCGAAATGTCTAGAATTAGTGTACATGAAAAGAGAGGGAAATTCATACTTTAGGGGGAATTATTCACTTATTTTTGCAACACCACTATAGAGAACATGACAAGGCACGGGTGTTGCATGATGGATTTATCTGAGTGGTTGACTTTCACAGCCATATTATGGCCTTGGCTACACCTAGCTTGACATTTAAAAGCACGAGGAGAAGGAAAATGGGATTTACAAAATCAGGCAAGTAAAACATAAAAAAAATTCACAACTCTTCAAATAATGCAGTATAAGATGTGTCTCATGACAAGGGAAAAAAAATTTGTCTACCTGATATGGCTAATATAAGGTAAAATAAATTTTCAGTTCATAAGAAAGAACCGAAGCTATCAACAATTACATTTTTTTTTTAAAATACCCATAAAAATGGAGAGATGATAGAAGAACCTGTATGAAAAATGATGCTTATCAATGACACTCCTCTCCAGCCAATTCCATGCGTCCCTATTTATCACTCCCTCTCCCTAAATAAAGTTTTTTTTTTTTTTTTTCACATCAATTTCAATTCCTTGTTTAATTTTCATCTTCCTATTCATAAATGAGCATGGTAACTTTTACTTCTTTAATGATCAGTCTGTAATAAATCTGAATGAGAGGTATTTAATGAGTATGGGCTTGTTTTCAAATCCCATGTCTAACATAAATGTGATAGCTAAATATTTTGATAGGATAAATAAATCTTGATTTGATATTGTAGTAAATATCAAAGAATATTATTAATAAATGTATTTCGTTATGTTAATTTTTTTTAAATTTATTTATATATTTTATCACAACATAATAAAAGTTAAAATTTCTTTTCTTATTATATATTCTCATCACAAATTTAAATTTGTTTAAATGTATTCTTATTTTTAATCAATTTCAATAAGTATAATTAAAACTATAACAATTTCAAAAATAAAGATAACTTTTAAAGTAATAAAACACTCACAACATTTATTTCAAATGAAGAATGCAATTTAGAAGCGCGATGAGAAATTCATTAAAAATGAACATAATCATGTATTTAAGTGAGTGTGTGAGTGTCAGATTCTATCATTCCTACCGTTGCCAGAGTACTAACCTCTTCTACCTAGACCCCATTCATGCCTTCATCAGTATGAGTTAGTACCAAAATCTATAATCCATAATCAATAATTAAACAACATCATTAATCCCTTTCATTCTATGATCAACCATTCATAATTCATATAATTATGATGCATAAGAACATAATCAAAGTTACAACTATAACATAATTTATTCATAAATTATGATAATAAAACATCTAACCATTCATACACACAATAATAAAATCTCTATCATTAGTCAAAGTGTCTGTCTAGATAAAACATAGTCAATGAAAGTTATTAAAGTCTAAATGTATATGAAAACTAGGCCATTAAATATCTATACATGAAATTCTTCCCCACTAGAAAGAGACATCATCCTGATGTCTTATTACAGCCCTAACACACCCACACACAACATAGCCTAAAATATATAAAAGTGTCTATCAAATCAAATGTGGAAAAGAACGCTCTATGTCCTCAACATTTTCCCAGGTAGCACTATCAATTGAATACTGGTCCCATTGGACCTTATACTGCATTATGTCCTTGTTGCTCAACCTGATAGTGCGCCTGTCAATAACTTGAGTGGGCTCCACTAGCACCACCCCTGGATCTTGAACCTATTAAGCATGCCAATAAATAATATGAGATGCATCTCGATGATAAGGCTTAAGTAAAGACACATGAAAAACATTATGGATGTGGGTGAGAGCTGGTGGTAGAGCTAGTTTATAAGAAATTGCGTTGATCACTTCAAACATGTCAAATGGCTCCACATATCTAGGCGCAAGATTTGAATACTTTCCAAATGAAATTGAATTCTTGTGAGGCTTGACTCTCTAGAAAACATTGTTCCGTACTAAAAACTGTGTAAAGGTCCTATTCTTATCTGCATAACTCTTTTGTCTGTCTGTTTCTTCCTTTAGTCTACCCTTAATTAATTTCATCTACTCTTCCATCTATTTTAGCATATCTTGACCAATAACTACTCTATCTTCCACTATATCCCAACTAATGGGAGTACGACACTTCCTCCCATAGAGTGCCTCAAATGGTGTCATTCCCAATGATGCATGGTGGGAATTATTGTATGCAAAATCTACCAAGGGAAGATATTCTTTGCACTTGTACTGTTGATCCATACAATACATCCTAAGAAAATCCTCCACCACGTGATTCAATCACTCAGTATGTCCATATGTCTGTGGGTGATAAGTAGTGCTAAAATTTAATTTTGTTCCCAAGGAAGTATTCAATGTTGTCCAAAATCTTGATGACATTCTTGTGTCTCTATCAGAGATAATAGTCCCAGGAACACCATGCAATCTAAAAATCTCTTGTAGAAATTTTATTTTCCAAGGCTAATGATCCATCTCTAAGGTTTCCTAGTATGAAATGTGCTACCTTAGTTAGTTTATCAATGATTACCAAGATGACATCATGCCTATTCCTAGTCATGGGCAATCGCTGAATGAAATCCATGATAATAACTTGCCACTTGTATTCTGGCACATCATGTGGATATAACAACCCTGCACGGTAAATATGCTCAGCCTTGACTTGCTGGCATTCTAAACATTGAGCCACATATGTAGCAATATCTTTCTTAATTCTTGGCCTAAAGTATAATGGTCTCATGTCAGCTATCATCTTATTCACATCAGGATTCCCTGAATAAGGTGTAGTATGCATATCATGTAGAATCAACTTTCTCAAACCATCTCAGTCAGGTACATATATTCTATCCTAATATTGCAATATTCCATCTTGATCAAAACTGTATCCATCAAAGAAATATTCAAATGGATCTTCTTCAAATGTTGATTTGACTAAATCATAATGATCATCACCCTAAAGGTTTTAGAACACCTATTTCCTCAAGTTGTTCCTAGTGGTGGATATAGCCGATATATGTCTTCTCCCACTAAGGAAATCAACCACCCTATTTTCCTTTCCATTTATATACTCAACCCCAAAATCATATTTAGTAAGGAACTCGAGCCATTGCCTCTGACTAGCATTGAGATTACGTTGTGTAAAAATATACTTGAGTCCCAAATAATCAGTCTTCAACTCAAAGGGCTTAGCTAGCAAGTAATGTCTCCATATTTTTAATACATGCACTATGTTGGCTAGCTCCAAATCATCTGGTGCATAGTTGAGTTCATGTTGTTTCAACTTCCTAGACTCAGATGCCACTACTTGCACATTCTCCATTAGCACTCCTCCAACTCTTTCACCTGATGCATATGTGATAACTGTGAATTTTCCATTGGGAGATGGGATAATCAAGATAGGAGATGAAGTGAGCTTCTCTTTAAGAAGGTGAAAAGCTTGCTCACTTCATTTTTTCCACTCAAATTTCTTCCCTTTTCTCTGAAGAGAAGTGATGGGTGCAACAATTTTTGAGAATCCTTCCACAAACTTTCAATAGTAACTAGAAAGTCCCATAAAACTTCAGACCTCTTTAACATTCTTGGGAGCAGGCCATTCTACTATAGCCTTGATTTTATCAAGGTAAACTACAAATCCTTCTGCTAATATGATATGACCTGAGAGAATATCCAAAGACACTATTCATCAAATGCATAAATGCTGCAGGTGCATTCGTTAATCCAAAAGGCAACACAACAAACTCATAATGTCCATACCGAGTTCTAAATGCAGACTTCATTATATCTTCTTCCTTAATTCTAAGTTGGTGGTACCTAGATCTTAAATCAGTCTTGGAGAAAACTGTAGCTCCCTTCATATGATCAAACAGTTCATCAATTCGTGGGAGTGGATATCTATTATTGATAGTCACCTTTTTCAACATCCTATAATCAATACACAACCGCAAGGTTCCATCCTTCTTCTTGACAAAAATGACAGGTTATCCCCATGGTAATACACTAGGTCTGATAAACCCCTTGTTGAGTAATTCCTACAATTGCATCTTCAACTCATATAGTTTAGTAGTGGTCATCCTGTATGGAGCCTTATATTTAGGCTCAGTTCCCAAAAGAAAATATATATAAAAATCAAACTCCCTCGTTGGAGGAAATTCTAGTAGATCCTCTGGAAAAAAATCTTGAAACTCCTTGAGATTAGGGAAGTAATCCAATGATGATGTGGTGTCATCAAGGTCCTTAACATGGACTGCATAGATCATACACCCTTTCCCAAATTCCTTCTTCATTTGAATGGCTGAGATTTGTCTCAACTCTTTTGGCCTCTTTACTCCTTTGAACTGTACATGTTTCCCCATGTCATCTAGGAAACTAACAATATTGTGTTGGAAATTTACTATAGCCTTGTACTTAATCAACCAATTGATCCATAGGATTATATCATAGGATCCTAGAGGGGTTACATAAAGGTTCACTTGAGTTTGGAAGCTTGGAAGTTCAAACTCACTACATGTTAAACATTGTTCTACTCTATGCTCTGCCTGATTTCCATACTGAACTGACCAAGATTTTGACATATAACTAGCTCTAACAGGAAATTTTGATGCAATTTTAGGATCTATAAAATAATCAGTAGCTCCAGTATCAATTAAAATAGATACTTTGTAACCAAAGAGCTTACCTGAAATCTGGATAGGTGCTACTTGAAAAGTTCAGCTTGACGATTGTCAATTGCGACATGTATCTGGTGTTGTGCCTAACCTGGACTTGGATGTCCCTTACCATTTCTCTTAATTGAGCGATGGGGAAAAGTGTTTCCATAATGATCCCCTCCACATACATAGCATCCATATGGATGTCCCTATTTTCCATCTTGCATGTTCCTCTTAAAATTATTCTTGTTGTTGCCCCAATTATTTTTTTGATTAAAATTCTGATTATTATTGTTATTCATGTTCCTGTTTTGATTTCCACCTGAATTCCCTTTGGCTCTCTCCTGTGCACCATTATTCCTCTTGAGATTCCTTATCTGATGATACCCCGCCTTAGGTTGATCTCTTCTTTGAAATTTTCTTTTCTTGTATCCTTGTATGTTCTTGGATTTTTATATCTTTTGGACCTTTTGTTCTTGCTTGATAGCCTTTTCATATGCTTGGTCCATAGTTTTTGGATTATGCATGTCAACATTGGTACCAATCTCCAATCTCAATCCCAATATGAAATTATGTACCTTAAAATGTTCATCTACCTGATATTGAGGAACATACTTCAAAAGGTGGCAAAATTTCTCATGGTACTCTATCAAAGTCTAATCCCCCTGTCTAAGATTCTGGAACTCTATCATATTTGTATCAAAATATAATTGTGGAAGCCACCTTTTTCAAAAAATTTGCAAGAACACCTCCCAATTCACCTCTCCAGGTTGTAACTGCTTCTCAGCACATTCATTGTCCCATTAGGTAGCTGCTTCACTTATAAGATATTAGGCACCCCACATAGCTCATGTGTCCTTATAAAGATTGTGGATCTAAAATTAATTCTCCATTGCAATTATCCAAGCCTCCGCTGCATCACCAATTATTTTTCCATCAAAGGTTAGTGGGGTGATCCTTTTGATCCTCTACTCCCTTCAGTTGTTCCTCATTTCTCCTTCTTTCCTCCTCACGATGTTGATCCTTAAGTCATTTATCTTCTTCATGGATTCCATTTAGATCCTATTCCAAATTGTCCATACGAGCCCCCTATTGGTTCAAAAGATCTCCCTACTAATTTATGAGTTCAAGGATCTGAGCTAATCTCCCATTTGTTTCATTGTTAGGTCAATTAATTAACCCAATGCGATTTGTGTTCCTAGTATCCATCTTGATTACTCAAAGGTCCTATATGATCAAAGACACATCCCTTTAGTGATATGATAGACCTAGGCCCTAGTATTAAACCTAGCTCTGATACCAAATGTAAGGTACTCAAATCCACATACATAAATATGCACTTACATGGTACAACATAAAAATAATAATGATAATAATAATAATAATCAAATTTCATATAGAATGAGATGTAAAATAATTTTCTCCTAATTGAGATAATACTGCATAATAAGTACACTAGTTTGACCATCTTGTTGAATAAAAAATACAAATTGACCATCAAGGGGTCTACACATTATATAAATCAAATTATGACACTATGTCATTTCCTTCTCCATAGCCATGGACTGCGCTCCACCTATTGTACTCGAGAATGAGAATGAGGTCCAGGAACTTTTACCACCCAACCATAGTGTGGTTAGCTCCTAGGAGTTGTTAGCTCCCTCGGTCTCAACATTAAAGGTTGAGCACCTAAACCTGCATCAAAGAACGGGTAAAAGCACAAAGCTATGTCACGTTTCAAGACCACTTATCAACACAACTAAATTTGAGTATTTCTAAATAAAAATTAATTTTCGTCAAACATATGGTCTAGCTAGATTCATTCTAGCTAAGCTAGATAAGTGGTTAAACTTTTCCAATTGTTTTTCCATTAAAGGTAGGTGGGGTGATATTTTTGAGATCTTTTCTCAATTCTTTCGCTATCTTGTCTCTATTCACATGTGCCTCAACTTGTTGATCCTCTACTCCCTTCAGTTGTTCCTCATTTCTCCTTCTTTCCTCCTCACTATGTTGATCCTTAAGTCGTTTCTCTTCTTCATGGATTCCATTTAGATCCTATTCCAAATTGTCCATACAATCCCCCTATTGGTTCAAAAGAGCTCCCTACTGATTTAGGAGTTCAAGGATCTGAGCTAATCTCCCATTTGTTTCATTGTTAGGTCGATTAATTGACCCAATGCGATTTGTGTTCATAGTATCCATCTTGATTACTCAAAGGTCCTATATGACTAAAGACACATCCCTTTAGTGATATGATAGACCTAGGCTCTAGTGTTAAACCTGGCTTTGACACCATATGTAAGGTACTCAAATCCTCATACATAAATATGCACTTACATATTACAACATAAAAATAATAATGATAATAATAATAATAATAATAATAATAATAATAATCAAATTTCATATAGAATGAGATGTATAATAATTTTCTCCTACTTGAGATAATACTGCATAATAAGTACACCAGTTTGACCATCTTGTTGAATAAAAAATACAAATTGACCATCAAAGGGTCTGCACATTATATAAATCAAATTATGACACTATGTCATTTCCTTCTCCTTAGCCATGGACTACACTCCACCTGTTGTACTAAAGAACAGGAATGAGGTCCAGGCACTTTTACCTGTCAACCATAGAGTGGTTAGCTCCTAGCAGTTGTTAGCTCCCTCGGGCTCAACATTAAAGGTTGAGCACCTGAACCTGCATGAAAGAATGGGTAAAAGCACAAAGCTATGTCACATTTCAGGACCACTTATCAGCACAGCTAAATTTGAGTATTTCTAAATAAAAATTAATTTTTGTCAAACATATGGTCTAGTTAGATTCATTGTAGCTAAGCTAGATAAGTGGTTAAACTTTTCCAATTTTTTTTCCATCAAAGGTAGGTGGGGTGATCTTTTTGAGATCTTTTCTCAATTCTTCTGCTATCTTGTCTCTATTCACATGTGCCTCAACTCGTTGATCCTCTGCTAGCTTCAATTTTTCCTCATTTCTCCTTCTTTCCTCCTCACAATGTTGATCCTTAAGTCGTTTCTCTTCTTCATGGATTCCATTTAGATCCTATTCCAAATTGTCCATACAAGTTCCCTATTGGTTCAAAAGAGCTCACTACTGATTTAGGAGTTCAAGGATCTGAGCTAATCTCCCATTTGTTTTATTGTTAGGTTGATTAATTGAACCAACGTGATTTGTGTTCCTAGTATCCATCTTGATTACTCAAAGGTCCTATATGACCAAAGACACATCCCTTTAGTGATATGATAGACATAGGCCCTAGAGTTAAACCTAGCTCTGATACCAAATGTGAGGTACTCAAATCCACATACATAAATATGCACTTACATAGTACAACATAAAAATAATAATGATAATAATAATAATAATCAAATTTCATATAGAATGAGATGTATAATAATTTTCTCCTACTTGAGATAATACTGCATAATAAGTACACCAGTTTGACCATCTTGTTGAATAAAAAATATAAATTGACCATCAAAGGGTCTGCACATTATATAAATCAAATTATGACACTATGTCATTTCCTTCTCCTTAGCCATGGACTGTGCTCCACTTATTGTACTCAAGAATGGGAATGAGGTCCAGGTACTTTTACCGCCCAACCATAGAGTAGTTAGCTCCTAGGAGTTGTTAACTCCCTCGAGATCAACATTAAAGGTTGAGCACCTAAACCTGCATCAAAGAACCTAGTAAACTGGAGACGAAAGGTCAGATAGAATCTAGTGCAACACCGTGACCAACTATCATATAAACCATAACCATAAGAAAAATGATGTATCCACACAGCGATATGGCACCTATCTATAAAACAAAAACCATACATGATTAAGAAAAATAATCAAACCCTTCCTCAAAATTGTATATTATTAAAGAGTTCTATATCCACATTATCAATCTAGCAAATTATCATATTTAGAACCAACAACTCGACACTCCTCTTCTCTATGTCTTATGAATAAAATTCAATAAATAATGTGAACGCACATGATATCCCAATCACGAATCTGGACACTCGAAATAAATTTAATAATGATGTCACCATTAACAAATACTATTTTTTTATTTTAAATTTCACATTTAAAATATTATGCCTAATAGACTACATTAAAGAGATGAATATGTCGATGCGTAAAAATAGAAAACATTATATATATATA
>MU226831.1:238697-254867 GCA_018584345.1 Thuja plicata | reverse complement strand
TATATATATATATAAAGTTAAATAATTAACCTTAGTAATTTTTTAGCTCCTTAAAACACTAGTGACATTACTAATTAAACAAAATGACTACATCAATTACATAACTATTTAAATAAATCAAAAGTAACACTACTAATTAAATAAAAAGACTACATTAATTACATAACTATTTTTTAAAAAAAAATGGCATTGCTAATTTAAAAAAATAAAAAATGGCATTGCTAATTAAACAAAATGAATTGTGGAAAAGAAACTCGAACCCTTGACCTCCTATCTATTTATTATTTTATCCTTTTTCTCTAACCAACACTCCACCCACCATCTGTGAAGTAAATTTCACACTCACTGCTATTTAATTTTTTTCTAACCGACTAACTAGAAATTTAAATTAAAAATGGAAGAGAGAATTTGAACTCTCAACCTCTAAAATCCAAAGCCCATTCACTAACCGATTGGTCAAGGCAAAGCATTTTTTATTTGTGTGCGCCCAAAATTTCTTATATTAAACCACATGCCAGAAATTTACGTAAAAACAAACAAACCTATAATAATAGAAGAGAACAGATGGGGAATGGAACCCATGACCTATTGCTTGCAAGACTTAAGCTTTATTTGCTGGAAGTATAAAACTATAAGCAGCCAGCAAGGATAAGGAATAACATGCCCATATGAAACGCCCAACACAAAACACAAAACATTCAATATTTTCCCTTATCGGGTTGGCTTTCTATTTCATTGTTTATATTTGATTTTATATCAGATCTAACTAATTTGTAGTTTAATAATTTGTACAAGAGGGAAAGCTTAAAGTAAGAAAAAAATAAAAATAAAATTTTGCGTAAATTAAACAAGAAAGCCTCCACCACAAAATTGGTCCAAAACTATTCACACAGGCTATTCTTAGATACCAGCGATTAATGATTTAATATAAAGAACTTCAAAGTAATTAAAATAAATTTGGAAGAAGGGATTTAACAGTAAGTTGCCTCACAAAGTATAACGATTCCACTTCCTTGCATAAATATAAAAAATTAAATTGAGCAAACTAGACACTAAAACAATTTCTACCTTTGACAATAAGGCAATTAATTGATGAATTAGAGACTTTGGCCTGTAGACTAAAATAAAAACTTTCCTTGTTAAGACTTTAACAGGTGGCCAGAAATATTAGTACATCCTATTTGAGCTTGAAGTAGTTAAAAGATTTAAAATGCCCAAAGAGATGTTTGGAAAAACACGACTTTGAAAAGGGAAATAAAAACTCAAAACGAATAATTTTCCATTAACCGTAACATGAACAGTTACTGGAGAATGACCTGGCAAGAAGTTGAAACATCCAGATTCAATGTACATGAAAAGAGAGGGACATTCATACTACATGGGTAATTATTCACTCAAATTTGCAATACCACTGTAGAGAACATGACAAGGAGCGATTGTTGCATGATGGATTTATCATATTGGTTGACTTTCATAGCTATATTATGACCTTGGCTGCACCCAGCTTGACAGTTAGAAGCACGAGGTGAAGGAAAATGGGATTTACAAAATCAAGCAAGTAAAACATAAAAAAAATTCACAATGCTTCAAATAATGCAGTATAAGATGTATTTCGTGACAAGGAAAAAAAAAAAGTTGTCTACTTGATATTTCTAAAACAAGGTAAAATAATTTTTCAATTCATAAGAAAGAACCAGAGCTATCAACAATTACATTTTTTTTTCAAATACCCATAAAAATGGAGAGATGATAGAAGAACCTGTATGAACAACGATGCTTATCAACGACACTCCTCTCTAGCCAATTCCATGCCTCCCCGTCTATCACTCCCTCTCCCTAAATAAAGATTTTTTTTTAACATCAATTTTAATTCCTTATTTAGTTTTCATCTTTGAGTTCATAAATGAGCATGGTAACTTTTACTTCTTTGATGATTAGTCTGTAATAAATAGGTGTGGGAGGTATTTAATGATTATGGGCTTATTTTTGACTCCCATGTCCAGCATTAATGTGATAGCTAAATATTTTGGTAGGATAAATAAATGTTGATTTGAGATTGTAGTAAATATAAAAGAATATTATTAATAAAAATATTTCTTTATGTTAATTTTTTAAAAAATTGTTTATATATTTTGTCACAATATAATAAAAGTTAAAATTTCTTTTCTTATTATATATTCTCATCAAAATTTTAAATTTGTTTAAATGTGTAACATAAGAAAATGTAATATTTGAAATAAGTTCATTTGAAATAAGTGGGGGAAAGATAAGATATTCCTCTTCTATCCCAAGATGCAGAAATGACCGATCCAAGTTGATTAACCCCAAGAGAAGGATCAATACACAAATGAATCAATCGTTCAGAAATGAGAGCAAAGAGGAAATTCTTAAATTCCTATTTTATGGAAAGGAATGTGTGATAGATTTAGAAAGATTGAAATGAATAGGAGAAAAGTATTAACCTTAAGATATGGCAGATCTAAAGAATGCTATTTTCTGAGGTCTATACTCTGTTTCTGGAAAATCTAAAGTATGATCCAAAACCGGAACGCAGAGATGAAAAAAACCCATAAATATTTTTCTGATCTGACATCATCTTAAGAAAAAGGTCAACCTTGACCCACTAATCTCACCCTTAACCCAATAATCTCAACCCTGACCTGCACAGGTTCGACAGAAAATCTGTTCATGGATCCTAATAGTTTGTTGAAAAGGGTATCCAGATCTGAGTTCAAATCCACAGTACCAAACCTGTGCCTGCAAGAAAAAGAGATTTGTTTGTTGGCGGGGAGGGGTTTTCCTTGGTTAAACCCTGGTTTTTGAATAACCTTAAGATATAATTAAAATTGCATGAATGAAACAAAGTAAATGAACAAATTCACCTTGCTTGTAGAAGTCCTTGTGGCGGATTTGAATCCTTGAATCCACAAGTATGTATGCACCAAATGGATGTAGAATGTAGAAAGTAGAATGTGTAATGTCTCAAATCAATTTCTTGTAAATCTTCAACACCAATCTTGAATGGATCTTGGAAGAGGAAGAGGCTTGGAGTAATGTGGATGGAGAAATCTTCAACAAGAGGGCTCTATAGAGCTTGAATCTTTCAATGGCTACCAATGGATCTCCTTGATAAATTGGATGCTTGAATGCTTGAGAGTAGTTGCTTGCTTCAATGGATTATTTCTTGCTTCAAGGGCCTTATGATTTCATGCTTCTTGCTTGATGATGGTTCATGTGGTTAGAGAGTCTCAGAGAAAATGGGAGGAGAAAGCTTCCTTTTATACAAATCTAGGGCACAATCTTCTAGAGAGGCCGACGTAGGAGAATTAAATCCCCATTAGACCCTATATCCTTAGAAGAGGAGCTATATTAAATATAATTGAGGAATCACCATTTCAGAACCCAAAACAGCTGACCCGGAAGCAGGAATTAAACTTTTTCAAAGATCGACATCTAGAAACTGTGAGATCCTAAAATATGGACCCTGGGTCAAGGTTGAGGTTGACCATGACCTAGGTTAGGGGTGAGGTCAACCTTGACCCAGAAAGGTTGATTTTGACCCTAAGGTCAAAAATCTCAGTTTTCAGTTTTGGATGTCAGAAACAGGCTGGAAAAGTGGGAAATGGGGTAGAATAGGGGAAAAAGCTAGATCCAAGTTAGAGACCCATTCAAGGTGCTTAGCATAACCCCAAACCACTTACTCAGAAGGCTAAACTAGTCTACAATATAATTGCTTCTATTTTTTTACTATAGATTTAGCCCCCACTTTAACAAGAGTATCCAGACTCAATGCAAACTCTTGGTAAAGGAGATCATGAAGAAAAGATAATCTCATTGAGATCAAAAGGGACAAAGGAATCCTCAAGCCCCCAAGGGACTTAAGTCATTATCAACCCTAAGAGAAATGATAAGAGAGACATCACCGGTCAAAGAGAGAGAGAGAGAGAGAGAGAGAGAGAGAGAGAGAGAGGAGTGGTTAGCTCACCCAGTAAGATGTATGTATCTCAGTGTGAACCAAAAAAAGGATAGGATGGCCTATCAAGAAAGCACTTGATAGTCACCCCATAAAGTTGTGCACCTTCTGCCAGCTTTGTGCATGTATCTAGTGCATCTTCTGATGGCTTTCATGAAGTACCCATGGATCTATATCCTTTTATCACCATGGAATATATTTGTAAAATGCGTATCTCTTCAGGATTTAGCAACTTATGTGCATTACCTTCCGAGGATTTAGCATATTGAATTGTAATTAAATGCGTGTCTCTTTAGGATTTAGCAACTTATGTGCATTACCTTCAGAGGATTTAGCATATTTAATTGTGATTGAATGCTTATCTCTTCAGGGTTTAGCAACTTATGTGCATTACCTTCATAGGATTTAGCATGCTGCAAAATAAAAGGTTAGAACAAAAATGCATAATATAAAATGAGGGAGGCCGTATATATGCCCCCCTCCTTAATATGGAAAAGTACATACTATTTTGACATGTTAAGGAAAGAAAATAATAAGGATAAAGCCTTCTTCAACATCAAGACAATATCCATTGACATCACCCAGTCCAAGCCAAGAAGGTCACATCTCCTATGAGGCCATAGAAGGGATGAATGCAAAGAGATATCATGGAAGAAGTGAAAAAGTAACCCTTGTGAGGGATAACACATGATTCAATTTCCAAGGTGAGAGATTTATCAACTATGGAAACCCAATGTCAAACAAAGAAATAGGTTATGATCAATGACATAGATCCTTAATGCAACCCAAAATTTTCATGTAAGATTGGATATCACATAATAGATAGATACTGCTTAACCAAGGGAAAAGTGAATCCTGAAAAGATAGAAAAGAAGGAGATGTCATCCTTGCCCCCCAAGCATGAGAGAAAGGATGAAAGGGGACCTATTATATCACTCACAATACTATGCAAGACAATGAGCCCCCAAAGATTAGGCTAACATTATTTACATAATGTGGAGTTCCATAATAGGAACATAAATGTTATTTAGAGAAAACATGATTTTAATACAACTCATTGCCACATGACATATAAATAACTTTACTATCAATGATTTGCCTATTCTTATAATGTAAAGCTTGAAATTCATTAGTAGAGTGATCATGAAATCTATGATAGAAACAAAAATGAAGAGTCTTCAAGTGTGGACTATGTTTCCTTTTCCATTTAGGTCTAGTAATCATCTTAGCATGAAGGAGTTTAGGCAAAAGATCTTCTTGGTCAAATTCCTTCATAGTGTCATCATGTTTTGAAGTGTTATTTGAGATTTTGTTAATATTGATGTGTTTTTGAGGTTTAAATCCCAATCCATAAGAATGCTCATGCCCCCCATTCTGTAAGGGCATTTGAATTCCTTATTTATGCTTACCACATCCTTGACCACGAAATCTTTGTTTAACTAGTAAATGATAGCCAGGACCATAACAAGAAGCCATGTTAGAAGGATTCAATGGAACTTAAGTAGTCACTATGTCATTACTAGTAGGTTTGTCAGATTTATAGTGGGTAGAAGTAGTGATGAAGTTATTATGAAGGTCATTAGAAGTATAAGTAAAAACTCATTGTTCAAACTCTCTTTGTTGCTTCATACAATCAAGATCAGAAACCTTATATTCTCCAATAAAGGTAGGATTAAAATTCAATGTTCCCCAATAATATTTAGGAAGAGCATTAGAGGAAGAAGGATTACTATTAGGAATAGGAGTATTGTGGGTTTGAATATGAAAACAAGGATTGGGCACATCATCCGCATGAAGTGTATACACCACGTTGTTGTGAATAAACTTAACTTTATAGTGAAGGGTGGAAGGAAAAACATGCTTCTCATGCAACCAAGGTCTACCCAAAAGGAGGTTATAATTAAGAGGTCCAGGCATAGCATGAAAATGAGTATTCAGGATGACCCAACCTACTTTGATAAGTAAGGTAATGATGCCCAAATTTTTCTTATCAATGTTATTAAAGCCTCGTATAGGATTATTATCAAGTTGAATAGTTGAAAGATAGGCTTTAATTGATTTGAACATGTCCATGCTACACATATTAAGCCTAGATCCATTATCAATAAAGGTCCTACAAATGATACTCTTATTGATAGTAACAACAACCATATGGGCATCGTATTGCTTCTGAACTTCTTTAGAAGGTAAATCCTTTTGAGTAAAAACAATGTCAGGAGGGCCCGAGGTAACATGCATGTATTGTAAGAAGGCGTTGAAGTTCTCTTGATTAGGCTTCATAGTAGGTAGGTGAAGTTTGAAGAAGCTCCCATAAAGAAATCTTGGCAGGGGTATTACGTAATTGGTTTATCAAATCATACTCCATGCTAGGAAGATGGGGTGGAGGAGGAAGAATGGGTTGAGAAGGTGGTAAAGAAGTAGGAACCACTAGATTAGGTTGAGGGTTATTCCTTGTATGATAGGTGTGAGCTATCAAATCTTGATCATTCAAAGATTCTAAAGATTCCATAGGTTTACCTTTGATAGTAATGTGAGGACAACCTTTAATAGTCAACAACAATTTTGGATAAACCATGTTAGTTATCTCAGCACTACAAATAGATTCACAAGAAGGAAGAAAAGAAGACATCATAGGAGGAGATGAGGTAGGAGCTTTATTCTCCATAGGATCATCACTAAGAGGGAGAGCATTAAAAGGGAATTCATATAATTCTCCGCTAATGCCTCATCACAAGAAGGAATCCCAAATGAAGGTAAAGCATCTATAATATCTCCTTCTTTCTTTTAAATGTCTTCACAAGAGGAGTGTGTTTTAGAAAAAGAGTCACCATCATGTATGAATATGTCATCTATTAATAAATCACCCTCTTGTATCAAATAATCTTCACAAGGAGGGGAAAAATCAATGTCTTTATCCAAGGGTTCATCCCAAATAGGAGGATCATGAGGAAGAGAGTAATCAACAGCCAAATCGAAAGGTTCATCCCAAATAGGAGGATTATATTCTAAAGTAGGCTTGTAGGAAAGACATATAATAGGATAAGAATTAACATCAATCCTCAACTCATATCCATAAAGAAAAATATGATGGAGAGAAAGATTAAAGTCATCCTCTTGCTCTAATATATCCTTACAAGGTAATACAAGAGAGGACAAAGAAACATCACATGTACTAAATAAATTATTTCTAGGTGTAACACCATGCAATGGTAAGGTAAAAGGAGGATGTGGTTTAATCCCAAAATTTATAGAAGGATGTTTGGAAAACACTTGAAACAACTTGTGAAACATGATAATGAATAAAGAAATGCATAGAAAATAGATCTAAATATATCCCAATGCATTCAAATGAAATCTATAAGCATGAAAACAATAAATGTTTTTGTATTTTTAAAGCAATTTATGATTTTTAATTTTTGATATATAAATGCAAGAGCATAAAAGAAATCTAATTTTAAATGCATGTAAGATCTAACATAAGATGCAAATCTAACACCAAAAAGAATGCATTGTCTATCTCGGGTTCACCAAAATGTAACATAAGAAAATGTAACATTTGAAATAAGTTCATTTGAAATAAGTGGGGGAGAGATAAGATATTCCTCTTCTATCCCAAGACACACAAATGACCGATCCAAATTGATTAACCCCAAGAGAAGGATCAATACACAAATGAATCAATCATTTGGAAATGAGACCAAAGAGGAAAGTCTTAAATTCTCATTTTATGGAAAGGAATGTGTGATAGATTTACAAAGATTGAAATGAATAGGAGAAAAGTACTAACCTTAAGATATGGTAGATCTAAAGAATTCTATTTTTTGAGGTCTATACTCTATTTTCTGGAAAATCTGAAGTATGATCCGAAACTGGAATGCAGAGACAAATGAAACCCAGAAATATTTTTCCAATTTGACACCATATTAAGAAAAAGGTCTACCTTGACCCACTAATCTCACCCCTGACCCAATAATCTTGACTCTGACCTACACAGGTCTGACAAAAAATCTGTTCGTGGATCCTGATAATTTTTTGAAAAGGGTATCTAGATCTGATTTCAAATCCACAGTCCCAAACCTGTACCTACAAGAAAAAGAGATTTGTTTGTTGGGGGAGGGGTTTGCCTTGGTCAAACCCCAGTTTTGGAATTAACCTTAAAATATAATTGAAATTGCATGAATGAAACAAAGTAAATGAACAAATTCACCTTGCTTATAGAATTCCTTGTGACAGATTTGAATCCTTGAATCCACAAGTATGTATGCACCAAATGGATGTAGAATGTAGAATGTAGAAAGTAGAATGTGTAATGTCTCAAATCAATTTCTTTTAAATCTTCAACACCAATCTTGAATGGATCTTTGAAGAGGAAGAGGCTTGGAGGAATGTGGTTGGAGAAATCTTAAACAAGAGGGCTCCATAGGGCTTGAATCTTTCAATGGATACCAATGAATCTCCTTGATGAATTGGATGCTTGAATGCTTGAGAGTAGATGCTTGCTTCAATTGATTATTGCTTGCTTCAAGGGCCTTATGATTTCATGCTTCCTACTTGATGATGGTTCATGTGGTTAGTTTACTATTATACTCATTCAAATATTAACACTAATCCTACCCAAACCCTAACCCTAATTCAAATTCTAAACTTACTTCTAACCATAACCCTAACTCTAAATATAATTCTAACCATAACCCTAATCATAACTATAATACTAAGTACTATAATCATCCCAAATCTAAACCCTACATGTCATCGCTAATCAAATCCCTATTGAAACCCTAATTCTTACCTTGATTGCAACCCTTATTCAAAACCTAACCTTAATCAAGATTATGAAACTATACCAAATCCTTACCCTAACAAATTAGTCCAATTGTAGACTTAAATCTCACTGTACCTAATATATTAATGCTAACTCTAAATGTAACACTAGCTATTATAATAATTCTAACCCTAAAAAGTGTTAACTAAAACTCTAATTCCAAACCTACTCCTAATCCTGACTGTATTACCAAGTATGATACTAATCCTAACTCTAAAACATACATCTTATCACTAACTATATCCATAATCTTACTCTCACACTCATCCTAATATTAACCTAATGGAAACACTACGTATGATTTAAACCTAACAATTAATCGTACATCGTAAAACTACCCATGACCTTAAAATAACCCTAACCCTAATCCTACATGTACCACTACCTATGATACTAATCGTAAGTCTAAAACTCACATCCTAACCCTAACCACACCTTACACCTTAACGTAATGTTGTCCCTAACCCTGTCCCTAACCATTTCTCTACCCTTAACCATTAACATATTATTATTCGTAACCCTAAACATTACACCATAATACCAAACCTAATTTGACTGTTAACCCTATTCATCATACTAACCTTAACCCATATTCAAAACCCAATACTAATCCAAACTCAACACTCTACATCCCATTTGTAATCTTACTGTAACCTTGACCATATTACTAACCCTTACCCTAACCCCTTACCCTAATCCTAACCCTACAATTCACCCTAGGTGAAATACTAAAGTTAACTATTATAGTAACCCTAATTCTAACCATAACCATACCACTAAGCATAATACTAACCCTAATTACAATATTGAACATAATTTTTACCCTATTTCTAACATGAACCATAAACCTAGCAATAACCTTAATTGTAATAGTACCTCTAACCCTGAAAATACCCTTAAAATTAACCCAAACCCTAACACTAACCTTAAGACTATCCGTAAATCTAATTGTAACCATTAACATAATACTATTAATAGTAATCCAAACCTTAACACTAACCTTAAGACTAACTATAACTCTAATTGTAATCGTTAGGCTAATACTACTAATAAGGGTAAACTTTCACCCTAATAGAAACAATAACTCTAACATTGATCCTAGGTGAAATTCTAAAGTTAATTTTTCTACTAAACCTAATTTTAATAATTTTCAACCATAACCCTACTACTACTACTAATTTTTTATTTGATTTTACAACATTGAACCTAATTTTTTTCCTGGCAAGATTAAGCTTTGGGCACATATTAGGCATGTTAGAAGCTGTCACCCATTCTTGCCTTGGATTGTTGCCGGGGATTTCAACTCTATCATTAGTCTAGAGGAGAAGCGGGGTGGGTTGGCTCACTTGGGTCCTTCTTCTGAGCTTCTTCAGGAAAATATGGATCTTTTACATCTCTTTGATGTCAGACCTCTTAATGGGCTCTTTACATGGAACAATAGAAGGGTTGGAGATGATGCCATCTCGGAACGCTTAGAAAGGTTCCTGGTTTCCTACTTTTGGAACTCTGGCTCTCTTTCTCTCTCTTATGAAATTCTTGATTGGAGAGGCTCTGACCACTGGCCTATTAATCTCATGGCTATTTATGTTTCCACCCCCAAGAAGCCTCCCTTTAAGTTCCAGCTGATGTGGCTTCGAGACTCTTCTCTCCATGATTTAATGGCTCATTGGTGGAGACAGAGTGGCCTTGCCTATGACACAGCTATGTTCTCCTTCTCTAAAAAATTACAATATGTCAAAAGGAAGTTGAAGAATTGGAATAGGACTTGTTTTGGTAATCTCCATATCATGAAGAAGAGGGCTCAGGATCATCTGGATGTTATAACTAGGTAGATTTGGGATTTGGGTTTTTCTGAAGCTCTTGGCATAGCAAAATCCCAAGCTTCTAGTGATTTAGCAGAGTGGGATCTTAGAGAAGAAATTTATTGGAAACAGAAGGCTCGAGTTGAATGGCTTCAAGAAGGGGACAAGAACACCAAATTTTTCCATAAATCTATGTAGGCTCAACGTAACAGGAGTTACATTTCTTCTCTTGTCACTTTTGGTGGGACGCATTTGACCTCCTCTCAAGCTGTGTCTAGGGAAGCTATTCAGTTTTACTCTGCTCTCTTTTCAGATGACTTGCCTCCAGAAAAGATTGAGGAGAATACAATCTTGTCCTGTATTCCCTCTGTTGTGACAGGGGAGATGAATGACTCTCTTATGCAGCCGATTTGTATGTCTGACTTGGAGGAGGTGGTCTTCAGCTTGTGTAAGGGCAAAGCTCCGGGGCCTGATGGCTTCCTTGTTGAATTCTTCCAGGAATTTTGGGATATTATCAATCAAGACCTTTTCGATGTGGTTCAGGAATCCTATTCCAACAAAGATATGCTCTGGGCTTTGAATGCTACTTTCCTTGTCCTTATTCCAAAGAAGGAAGAGGCTAATCAGCTAGACTTCTTTCGACCCATTTCTCTATGTAATGTGGTCTATAAAATCATTTCTAAGCTCCTAGTGGAGAGGCTTAAAGTTTGGCTTCCCATGGTTATCTCTGAGGAACAAGGGGGTTTTATAGCTGGAAAACAAATTTTGGATGGGGTGGTTATTGCTTCTGAAGCCATTCACTCTATGTGTACTTCTAGAGAGCGCGCCATGTTCATCAAGCTCGATATGGCTAAGGCTTATGATAGTGTCAATTGGGGTTTCTTGCGAAAAGTTCTTCTGGCTTCTAGCTTCAGTCAAGAATGGGTTAGCTGGGTTTAGAGCTGTGTTACTACTCCCTCCTTCTCCGTCCTTCTTAATGGTGAACCATCTAAGTTATTTTGGGCCTCTAGGGGTCTTCGCCAAGGAGATCCTCTTTCTCCTTATTTTTTTATCATTATGGCTGAGGGACTTGGAAGACTTATCAATTCCCATGTATCCCAAAATCTGATTCAGGGCTGGCAATGGGGAAATGGGCTGCCCACTCTTTCCCACCTCTAGTTTGTTGATGATATGACCCTTGCTAGGAGAGCTTGGATTCGGGAAGCTGAAGCCTTTTAGCTCACTTTGGATACTTATTTGGCTGCCTCAGGTTAGAAAATCAACGACCACAAGTCCTCTATTTTTTTCTTCAACACTCCTAAGCCTATTTAGCAGTGGATTGCTAATATCTTTAGATTTTAGATTGAGTCTCTCCCTCTGACTTAGTTGGGTGTCCCTATTGTGGTGGGAAGATAGCCTAGGATTTTCCAGCAGAGCTTGCTTAACAAGCTTTGAAAAAAAGTCAATCATTGGATTCATAGGTGGCTCTCTACTGCTGGGAGAGTGAATCTCTTACAATCTATGATTCAGGCCCTTCCTATATAGAGAAGCATGGTTCAGGCTGCCCCGACATATTTTCTTAAGGAATTTGATGCTCTTTCTCGCAAATTTCTTTGGAGTGGCAATTTGCAAAATTCTAAATGGAGCTTCATCAATTGGGATACTATCTGCAGCCCAAAAAAGGAAGGAGGCCTTGGCCTTCATTCTTCTATCTTGTGCAGTCAAGTTCTTGTTGCCAATGTATATTGGTGCTAGTGCTCCAGTCAGTCTTAGCTTTGGGCCTGTATCCTGTCACACAAGTATTTACCTGGCGCTGAACCTTTAGATGTTTCCAGGTTTCCTCTTGAGGGAAGAGGCTCTATGGTGTGGAATACCCTCAAGATTGGTTCTCACCTGGTGAAGAGAAGTCTTTTTTGGATCTATAATAGAGGTACTGAGGCTCTATTTTGGAGTGGTTCCTGGAATGGGCATCCTCCTCTCTTGTCCTCTCATCCACACTTACAGCCTCTTTGTGATTTTTTCATTTCTTCTGGTTGGAATAAGGTGGCTTATTAAAAGGAGGCTCATAACCTAGGTCTTTTTGTTGGTTACAGATGGAAGAATTCTTCTGATTGGCCGCCGGGTGGTTCTCTGGGCGATCGGTTGGAGCTTTCTCAGATATTGGTTTCTAAGGAGTGCAGTTCGTTGCAGGAACCTGATGTTTTGGCTTGGGGAGGTGCTTCTTCTAGCAAGTATTTTATTTCTTCAGTGTACCTTGCACTGACTAAGCAACTATTTGGCAAGGTAGAGGTTTCTTGGTGGAAAAAATCTTGGAATAGCTTTTCTTGGCCTAAGTGTAACTTTTCCTCTGGATTCTGGTTTACAATTGCTATCTTACTTGGGAGAATCTTTGCAAGAGAGACTTCTAGGGGCCCTCCATCTGTGTCTTATGCCATAATAGTGAAGAGATTATTTCCCACCTTTTTTTCCAATGCTCTTTTGTCAAGCAGATTTGGCTCTTCTGGTGGAGTGTGTGGGGATGCTCATGCTGGCATGTTTCTTCCTTGTCTGAGTTCTGGGACCGTCTAGGCCATCCCCCTTCCAAGACCTCTTTTCTTCAGGTTTCTTGGACTATTGGCCCTTCCTTTATTTTATGGCATGTTTGGCTTGAGAGAAATAGGAGGATCTTTTATGAGGCGCAATTGGGGATCAGACACCTGTGGGGGATAATTGTTCATTCTCTTCATAAAACACTCCTCAAAAAATGTGAGTTTTGTGGAGGTTTGGACCCTAGAGATGCTTGTATTTCATCATGCCTTTCCTTTCCTCTTTAGGGCGGTGCCCCTCTCTGTCCCACAGATGTGCTAGGAATAGAGCTAGCCAACACTCTCAGCGTGTTAATCGTCAGGGGCATTGGACTCCTCCCTAGTCTAGAGTTCTTAAAATAAACACTGATGGCTCTTCTCGAGGAAATCCTGGACCGGCTGGCATTGGGGGAGTCGGGCATGATAGCTTTTGTGATGTTCAGTTTCTGTTCTCTATCTATAAAGGTTACCATACAAATAACCTCATGGAAGCCCTCGCTATCTTGGTTGCAATGGAACAATGTTGTCAACGTGGCTGGAGAAGAATTACCTGTGAGACAAACTCGCAGGTGGTAGTGAATTTATTGAATAGATTGAACCTTGTGGATGTGGATTGGCATTTGGCTCTGGTTATTCAACAAATCACTTAGTTATGCAATTCTCTGGATTCTATGTCTTTTATGCATATCCCTTGGGAGTGGAATGGTGTGGCTGATTGCTTGGCTAAATGGGCTTCCGAGCATGCATTGGATTGGAATATTGTTGATCATAGGATGCTTCCCCCTGATTTATCTCATAAGCTGGCTCAACTTTTTGACCAAGATAAAGCTCTTTAGTACTCTTTGTTTCCTCTGTTGTTCTGTACTCTTTGGTTTTTAATAAAAATTTTACCCCTCTTTTAGTTAAAAGCTATCTCAGCTATCTCTATTATCTAATTGGAGCTCCTTTACTAATGCTTAATTTCATATTCAAAATTCCTCAAAAAATGTAATTAGCACTTAATTAATCATCTAAATCAACCCATGATGAATATCAAATGCACAACCCATGACAATGAATATATAGCCTAATGACTCTTCATTTGAAAGCTTTATGCGAATGTATAAATGGATGTGTACAGTCATGCACTATATTGTGTTGTAGTGAATATTGAATTTTAAATTAAATAATATTCAATATTGAATATTATGTTCTAGTAAATATTGAATAATATTGAATGATGAATATGTATCTCTACTTGATTTTCAACCATTGGTATGAGAGCCATGGTTAATTATTGAGTGGAGATGGTGCCAAGAAATCATCTCCATTGGTGTGATGCATGTACAAAAGATAAGGATTCAGAAGAGGAAGGTAGGCTTATTAATTTTCTTTCCTTTTGATATAGTTATGACTGCAATTGGCAAAGAGATGGAAAATAACAAAGAACCCAAGAATCGGGAGGATTACCTTAACAAATAAATTGTGACCCTAAAAAGGATATTTTGATGCTCGGAGAGTGAATTTCTTGCATGGAGATAGAAAATCAGAAAATTGTGAAAGAGTGGGAGTTTTCTGAAAAGAGAAGCAATGAAGAGATGAAGTTGGAATTGGCTGAGCTCTATATAAATCTTACTAAGTTAGGAATTGGTGAGGAAAAAATGTGAAGCTAAAAAGTCCAAACAAGATGGACCAGCTAGAATTGAAGGTAAAGCTACCGAGGGAATTGGGTCATTGGACAAACCTATGTTTCTTGAGGTTTCCAAGTATAATGGCGGTGGTGGGAAACCATGTGATGTCAATGGTAATGACAATATTTTGGTAGCTGAGGAAGATGGAGATCGGGAGTTTTACCTGGAGGCTCTGGGTAAGGAGTAAACTTATTTCACAATATCATCTTATCCACTAATTGGTTATTATGGCATGAATTTCATTCAGAAAGAGGATTTTGTTTACAATTTTGAGGTTGAAGATATTATGTTGCTTAGTGTTATTAGTTTTGATTTATTTAGGAGAAGACTGTTTCGAAGTGTTCATGAACAAATTTTGGCAAAATTGAGATCTTCAATGGGCCTAATTATAGTGTAAAAATATTGGAAATGCAGGAATGTTGTATAGCATGGCTGTGCTGGTTTGGCTTCAAGTGGGAGATTTTTGGGAGTGTGAAGTCCAATGGTCACATGACTGTTCAACTTCTCATGGTTCTTCACTTGAAGGTTGTATGTGTATATATAAATGGATGTGTGTATTCATGTACTATATTGTGTTGTAGTGGATATTATATAATAAGATTATTCCCTGTGTTTCCAGTGGATGTAGTCATTTATGGTGAACCATGTTAAATCTTGTGTCATGTATTATTTTAATTATCATCTTTTAATTCTGTTTGTTTCATTGTTCAATAGGTTTCTCTATTCGATTTTATATTAAAACCTTTAGTAAACATCATACACAGATAGAACTTTATGACTCTCTTAGATCATTAAAAATTTTGAATTTCATTTGTATAGGATCGTGTTCCTCTTCAAAAATTTAAAAAATATCTTACAGTTTTGTAAACCTTTCTTATTCAATTGCATACATAACAACCTCATTAAGCATGAATAAATATAATAAACTATAATGCATTTATGTTGTATAGAGTTTTATGTAACATTTACGCATTTTGCTTTTCCCTCACAAATACAACACTTTAATACACAAAAAAAGTAATTATCCACATCTTTTATAGAGGTCTACGATGAAATGAGAAATCAACAATTATGATTCATAAGTGTGTGTGTGTGTGTGTGTGTGTGAAAAGTGGAAAGATACAAAAATTTAGTAAAGAAGAGAAAATACATAACTGAAGAATAGAGATGTAAAAATCAAAATGAGTCACCTCTCCATCCACTATCTAAAAAAAATTCTAATTGAAGCCTTGGCCTAAAATTTTGATTTTTCAATTTAAATGTTCAAATTAAGTAATAACTAACATAATCATAGATTATACAACTAAAATTTCAGCAAAAAGTGTACATATGCCATCCATGTTTTCAGGGTGATCCCACA
>MU226831.1:222482-232545 GCA_018584345.1 Thuja plicata | reverse complement strand
TTTTACTTGAAAACTTAGTGAGTATTTTATGGTTTCTCATATTTTCATTAATTGGAAAACTTTGGATCTCATTATGCTATTTGCTTGATTTATTTTATTATTTTGAGGGCATCGATAATGAATTCCTAGTTTAGTATTCTTAAGATAATTTTGTACCTAATCAAGATATGGCTAGTTATGATACTCTCCCTTAGAGCTTGAATTATTTGTATTTAATCTTGTATTTTCAAGAATATTACTCCAAGATTATATTTGTGATGACTAGCATTGTTCATACACAAAGTTGACTACTAGAAACTAACTTGCATTATAAGTAAACAATGAATTATTCCTTTCCAATTTAATTTTCAAATAAATTTCATAAAAATGTATTGTTTATTATAACCTTAACTTAGTTTTCATCACTGCTTTACTTGTGGGTAGCAGTTGAAAAGGGAAACTATCTAGGGATTCTATCCTAGAAAGGGTTGTGTGCCCGCCTATGTATTTTATAAAGAATATAATAATAAATATATGATTCATTTTATAACCTTGCTATGGTGAATTAGTATGATATGGTTCAATATTTAAAGAGTCAAACTATGAAGTATCAAAGAATGAATGTAGGCAAGGCCATCAGATATTTGTAATGCCTCTGCCGTGGAACCCTTGACACAAGGACATAATACTCAATAACATGCGAAATATTTTTTTTTAAAGACATAACATAACAATGAAAACTAACATTATTAAATAAAACATGAACTAATTATTTAATCCAAAACTCCATAAATGACTATAGGAGGGGCATTTCATCCTCCCCCCTTGAGCATGACTTACTCCTAGGGTTCACAAGGTTTAAATAAAACATAATCATAATTAGACATTATGCCATGATGTAAATGGTCCAACAAGACATTGTGAAGAATTGAAATCAAACAATAAAATCTATGCCACTACCAATTTGATAAGATTCAATAACTAATAGATGACATGCAAGTAAAATAAAACATAAAATTCTCACATACCAAGCATACACAAGGAATCAAGAAGGATTTAATAATTTTTAGCTGATAACCTGAATTATTGACACAAGTCATGAGATAAAGGCTAGGATAGGTCAAACTAATGGGTCGTTATGTTATCTCCCTCAATGAGTTACATCTAGTAAAGGCACGCTCAATCCTTCCAATTTATGGGAAATGATGCCTAGTACCTGCAAAATTGAATCGTAAAGATGAAACATACACTTGTACATATATAGTGACAGGTGATGGATGAAAGATGAGACATCGTATAGTGATACAGGAGCATCCTAGGGAAGTTGGCAATCCTGTGTTGACAAAAAATATCTTTAAGTCTTGTTTGGTGCTGGGTAGGTGAGTCGGCAGAGCTTGGTGGAGTCTGGTTATTGTCAATCATTTCAGTGCTCGGTTCTTAATGAAAGGAGTGTTTTTCTTCACTAAATAGACTTGGTGTCTATTGGCAGTGCTAATTCACCGAATGGGCTCAGTGGTTTTGTTCATGCTTAGTACTGACTTGGGGGTCTCAGTTGATGTGGTGCCGACTTGGGGGTCTTGATTGATGTGTTAACAGACATTAGAGATTGCATTCATGATTTGATGGGGTTGTTGCAATCTTGCAAAGTTCTGAGCCATGCGGATTTGATGCATTGGATTTTTTGTGGACCTAAATCTGAATTGGGTTGTTCTTATATATATTTATTGTTTATTTGCAGCTGACTGGGTCATTTAATATGATTCATCATGGATTATATTGGGTCAACTATCATTTAATATTTGTTTGTGAAGCCAACTTGTGGTTTTTTTGTATATAAGGATTGTGTAGGTAGCATTTTAGGGAGAGCAGAGGTAGAAAGAGTGAGTTGATAGAAGACAGTAGTAAGTGGGTAAGTGAAACTTGAGAGAATATTTGTTTTCTTGCGAGCAAAAGTTAGATCTCGTTTCTTCAACTTAGTTGTAGGGTAGGCTAGTGAAGTTGGATCTTCTGAGATCTTGTTGAATTTTTTAATGTATTAGTCATAACCGGGAAGGCCTTACAACCTGACATGTTGCATGTAATGCTCGGTTAAATAAATAAAAAATTGTTGGTGTTGTTCATATCTTGTGTTCTTGAGTTTTTTGATGTGTTGTGTTAAGCAGTTTGGTTAGACAATATGTTTTCAAACCCTCCACCCCTTTTCACTTTGTCAAGTAGACCTCACAAATGAGTAACTACAAATTTTTCCCTCTCCATACAAACATGCCAAACATGATCAACATGCAAATATAGAAAGAAGTGATTGTTAGTATGGTTAGTATCTTGGTAAAACATAAACTAGTAACCAACATAAATCATAAGATAGGTAAAATACTCATCCATCATAATGCATATAGAAATAACTTAACACTAATGTCCTAGCATTAATATTTATTTTGAATATTAAATAACATTAAAGAACATAAAGCAAACATATGCATAGGACTCGTACATCATAGAACATCCAAGTCATTATAGTACACATGTCGTTATATGCAAATTGAAATAAACAGAATATACAATCTAGATAAATATCACCTAAAATATAACCATACCTTAATACATGTGAATCCTCAAGGTCATACACACAAAGCTAGACACACCCATGAGGAAGGGCATACATCATCCCATGTGGTTGGAAAAGCAAGAAAATAAATGACATATTTATGGAACTAGATAAAACTCCTTTATTGATGTTATATCATTTTGATTATATAAATTTATTTAAGGTTATAAAATTGCACAAAAGTTCTAGTTTCACTAGTCATTATCCTCCATGATGGGTTCTTCCTTCCCATCAAAGTCAGAGGAGTTGAGGCAATATCCTTGGGTAGGCACCCTGCTATCAGACAACTTAATAGGAATTGTTCTCTCAATTGGGGAATCTAGGGTCTTGACTACCTTAGTGTCCCTTACGTATTTATTACTGTTTTATACATCATAAGATAGCCTTCTATGCACCTCTCCTTATATACATGGAGAGTGAAGTGCAATAGAGTTTTGTAATCCCCCAGGGGTGCTACTCATGAAAGATCACACTTTGCACAAACCATATGTATTCATATAACTCAAACTTTCTTTCGAGCAATTTGTTAGATCTTCATTACATGAGACATTAATGATAGTCACTTAGTTACTAAGAGTGAAGGTATGGGTGTCCAAGTATAGTGTTGAATCTAGTTACTTTTATACCATATGTAATTCCATTTTCGGGGAGCTCACAACACAAGGACATAATACTCAACAACATGCAAATTTTTTTAAAGACATAACATAGGAATAACAATTAACATTGTTAAATATATATTATTAAATACACCATGAAATAATCCTTTAATCCATAAAAATCTATAGGAGGGGCATTAGAATATGCATCCTCGAGACTTAGGTTTGGCCCTTAGGATTTGTTTATTATTGTCCATAATTGTTCTAGATAAGATAATAAGAAAGGTTATATTTATGATTAATGTTTAATGACTCATATGACATGCATCTAGTTGTGAGGTCATGTGTACAGATGCATGTATTATGACATGGTGAAGAAAAAAGAAAGAATAGATTAATTATATAGTGATAGGTATTTTTTAATGGGCCTTTTCTCATATCGTCTATAATTTCTACAGTTGGCCATTTATTCAATTATTGTTTGGGCGGTAATTTAAATAATATAAAGTAGAGGAAAACATGATAGTGGCTATAATATTTATCCTCTAGTTTCTATTTTAGATTTAAAAAATGGTAGTATGTTATGTTTCTTAATTTAATGTAATGCAATATTGTTTTAAAAAATTATTTCGCATAATTTGATATGTATTTTATCCTCATGTTGAGGGTTGTTTTATAGAGCATTGCACATAGTTCTTAAGCATAATATAAGTTCTTGCCGAGAGGTCCTTTTGGCCCTAGTATTATATTTTGAGAGATAGATTGATGTTCCCTTTTTTCTTGTAAGGTGGCTATTTTCTAGTTACATAGTAATGTTTTACATTAAATTACCACAACACTATAGGTTTCTAACAAGAGTATAATTATATTGAATGATATTAGCATTGATGTTTTTTGTGAAGCCTCGTAGTAGGGCTTGTCATGGTCTTCTCTGTATCCTTTGTGTCAGCTTCAATGTCTTCTAGAGGAACGTTGTCTCTCTTATGAGCACTTGCATCCATATTTTTACCCTTCGTGGCCGACTTGATACTAACTGTGGGAAAAGGGGAACTTCCATTGGAGATTAGTATGGAGTTCTTTGACCTATACATTAAGGCTTATAATTCCATCACTAGTGTTTTCCATAGTTTTTTCTCACTGACACAACAAATTTAATATTTTCCTAGAACCTTTGATAATCATACTCCAGAGATTTTATCATTTCTCATGGTCCACTTTCAGTTTCTTGATCCCAATTGCCAGAGATGACGCATTAGCTAACATATTTTCCAAATTATTGGTGGGCAGGTTGGCTTTTATATTCAAAAAGTTAATCTCTAAAATAATCTATAAAAACATGGAGCTTTAATTATCCAAAAAATTCTCTAGACTCTCATTTCTTATATGATTATCTAGTACAGAAGAACCCATCTCCTATAGATTAACCCTACCCCCCTCAATGGGTGCCTGCAGATCAATATACACATCCTTGACAAGCCCATAAGACTCAACTTGAGATAGGAAATTCTTACGCATAGGATTTACTCTTTAACAAAGTGGGCAGCCATAAGTCCAAAAGAGACAAGTAGATGCTTCAAATATTCAAACTCAAGTGATGCACCACCAAGTCAGGTGTACCAAAAGGGAAACATTCCTCTACACTTATCACAAGTGCACAAATTACTTGATTCTAGGTTATCACAACCTATTCCCAATAGGGAAACCTAATCACTAGGTTCAAACAAGTCTTCAACACAAACTTCCAAATATTGGTTACTAGGCACATATGCTAGAATTAATCAAATTCCCCATAAAGTGACTCCAAGGACCAGGAGTAACCTATACTAAAGGATTTATTCTATTTAGGTCCCTAAGACAAGGATTCAATGATACTATTCAACATGTGCAACCCTTTGAACATAGTTGCTTTGAAAACCCAACTTCTTGCTTGTAGCCTTTTCTAGAAGGAATTTTGACTTTACACAAAATAGTTCCACATAACCACCCAAAGAGATGAGAGATTCAAATACCTTTATGGCTTAAGGGATTAGACTTAAGAACAAAAACATGAAAATGAAAGGAAGACAAGATGATACCCAATCTTGACAAGGCAATTAGGTCTAATTAGGTTTGCATTTGCACTAGAAGTACTACTTCCTTGCAAGAAATACCCAAACCAACACTTAGATCATGTGAGGTAATACATGAGGTTTACACACCTAGGGTATCATGGCAAGCCCTTCTCCCTGTAGTTTTCCAAACCAAACCTGCATGATCTCAAATTAAACAGACAATGCTTGAATTCCACCAAGGGACATTAGATTCCCATGGTGGAATCAAAGAGAGAACACAACTATTAGATGAAACCCTGATTTAGGGCCTACAAATCAGACAACAAGAGTAAAAATTCAATAACTTGAAATGGACAGAGGATTAAGACATGAGACCAAGTGCAAAAGTAAGACAATTCATAGGTCCAACTTAATGTATCATACTTTCATCCAAATGTTTCTTTACATGTGTTTACCAACTGACTGTTTATGAATTTGTAGAGAAATGGTTGATCTTTATTGATTTTTAGTGCCAATTTACAAACATTAGCCTACCACCCACCTATAAGGGCTTTTTTAGGCATTCCCAATGGTTACATCTCATGTTTGAACTAACTATCTATTTGGGAATGGATTTACAATTTTTAACCAAAATTTTCTAAAAGTTGCATTGACAACTTTTGAGCAACTTTGCAATAGTTTGCAATTTTGCACTCCAGGTGACCAACTTGGTCAAAAGAAAATGTTATGATCCCTAATGGACCAAAATAATTTAAACACATGAAAACATAATAAATTAACCTAATTCTAAGGTTTGGGACACTAGTTGACCAATAGTTGACCAAGGGCTTATTAATGCAAATCTTGGGACTAGGTCTTACAAAGATGTGGCCAATATGAAACCTTTAGACTAACATGTCCTATAGACTATTATGGACTTGAGGGAGTCTAGGAATGCCAAAGGAAAACTTAGTTTGTCTAGGACGCTCCTGCACTATACTCCCCATGAGGATTTGAACTCAAGTTCCCACTTGAGGTTAACTGATCAAGAGTGATGCCATGTTGTTTGATTGGGTTCTCTGTCATCTAGGTAGCATCAATATTAGGGAGTCCTTTCCACTTGACCAGGTATTGTATATACTTCTATTTCCTTGTTTTCTTCAGCACTTTGGACTCAATACTTGTTTCCAACTCAACTGGTTTTCTTTGTGGAAGATTTGTTACATAGTCTCTATCTTCCTCATCCTGTGGACCCTGTACATTTGTTACAAATGATACACATTTGTAAGGGGCGAGGTCTGCAACATTAAATATAGGAGAGATCAATAAGATAGGAGGAAGAGAGATTTCATAAGCATTTCACGCATCTTATTGAGAATGGTGAATGGCCCAAATTTCTTCATGTGTAGCTTTGAGTATTTGACCTTAGGTAGTCTCTATTTGCTTAGGTATGCCCATACCTTATCTCCAATTTGGAAATGAATCTCTCTCCTTTTCTTATCTGCATGTGCTTTGTATTTCATGGTGGACTACTATAATGTGTCTTTTACTTCTTCCTGAACTTTCATGATTATATTTGCTAGATCTTCCCCTTGTGCACTCACTCTAAAATCCTTACGTAACTCTACTAACTCTAGAGGACCCTTGGGGTGTAGGCCATAGATAGTTTAGAAAGGTGTTTTTCCTGTAGACCTATTTAAAGAGTCATGTTAAAAGAAAATTCTTCTTGGGGAAGTATCATATCACAACTTTGAGTATACTATTTTGTGAGGCACCTTAGGAGATTTCCAAGTGACCTATTGACCACCTATGTTTTCCCATCTATTTGTGGGTGATAGGTAGAACTATAGGTCGAATTTGTGCCAATCTTTTTGAAAAGAGTCCTCTGAAAATGTCCTTGAAATTTAACATCTCTGTCTGAAACTATTGTCTAAGGTAATCCATGAATTCTAACTACTTCTTTGAAAAAGAGATGTGCTATGTGTGAGGTGTCATTTGTTCTTTTGCAAGGAACAAAATGCATCATTTTTCTAAACCTGTCAACTATGACAAAAATGATATCATACCCCTATTTTGTTCTTGGTAGACCCATTACAAAATCCATGGATATGGACTCCCAAGGTCTAATGGGTATAGGTAGAGGCTGGTATAAGCCTTGGTTAGTGGATACCCCTTTAGCTTGCTGACAAATGGAGCATGATTCAATAAATTTTCTGACATCCTTACCCAATTTTAGCCAAAAATAACTTCTCTTTACCAAGTCTTTATCTTGTCTATTCCAAAGTGACCTCCCATGCCACCATAATGCTTTTCTCTGATTATATTTGTTCTCATAGGACACTTGGGGATGTATAACTGAGCCCATTTTAAAAAAAGAGATTATTTTGGATAAAAAATTCACAAAAATTAGTGTGATACCTACATGTTAGATTGGTTCACACCTCATAGGCTTCTCCAAAATCTGGATTCCCTACATATAAGTGTTTGAGTGAGTCAATTCCCACACTCTAAAGTTGAACTTCTTCAATCAATCCAACCCTTCTGCTAAGTGCATCAGCCACTTTGTTGGCTAGTCCCTTTTTGTGTTTTATATTGAATGTGTATGCCTGCAGTTGTTACATCCATTTTATATGTCTAACCCCTAGTTTGTCCTGAGTATTGAAGAAACTCAATGCATGGTTATCAGTGAAAACTATAAACTCCTTTGGAAGCAAATAATGCCTCCATTTTTTAAGTGCTTGGACCATGACATATAATTCTATATCATAAGTAGAGTATTGTTTCTTTTCATCATTTAATTTTTCAAAGAAGAATGTCACAGCCTTACCTTCTTGGCTTAGTACAACACCTGTTGCCAAATTGCTTGTATCTGTCTCCACAATAGACACTTTTTTGAAATTAGGTAGGGTTAGGATTGGATATTGGGATACCCTATTATTTATGTATTGGAAAGAATCACTAGCCTCTTTAATCAGTACTAACTTAATCTTTTTACCACCTTTAGTAGTGTCCAACATAGGTGGACACACATGACTCAAATTTTTAATAAATTTTCTATAAAAAGTGGCAAGACCATGAAAGCTTCTAACATCACCTTGGTTCTTTGGTGGAGGCTAGCTAACAATTATTTCAACCTTTTCAGGGTCCATTTTTAGGGTGCCTTGTGAGATGACAAACCCTAGGAACACAAGTTCCTTCTTCATAAACATGCACTTCTCCAAGTTAATCACTAACTTGTGTTGATGAAGTCTCCTCAAAACATGTTTCACATGTTCAACATGTTCTTCTCTGTGATGACTATAAATCAGTATGTCATCAAGCTAGATTGTAACAAATTTTCCCATAAAATCAATGAAAATCTCATTCATGAGCCTCATGAATGTTCTTGGGACATTACTTAACCCAAAAGGCATGACAAGCCATTCAAAAAGGCCTTTAATTGTTTTAAGTGCAGTCTTCCATTCATCCCCTGACTTTATTCTGATTTGGTGATATCCTAATTTCAAGTCTATCCTGGTGACGTAACAAGAATTGCCTAACTGATCAAGTAAGTCTTCCATTCTTGGAATGGGAAATCTGTATCTTATGGTGATCTTGTTTATGGCCCTACTGTCTGTAGATAATCTCTACTTTCCATCTTTCTTGGGTGATAGGACTGATAGGACAACACATGGGCTAGGGCTCTTTTGAATTAGTCCTTTGTTAACCAATTCACTGATTTTTCTTGCAATTTATGAATTTTGAGTGGGGGTCATTTTATAGGATGCTTTATTTGGTAAGGAGGAGCCATGTATCAGATCTATTTGATGGCTAATGTCTCTTAAGGGAGGGAGGTTTGTGGGCAGGTCATTAGCAGTGACATCACTATATTTATTTAACAATTCCTTAATTTCATTTGGTATGTGATCCTTATCATCAGATCTTATGCTATCATTTAGCTTAGAAATTAGGACAAAAGCTTTAGTCTCAGGTTCCTTCAACACTTGCAACATTTACTTTTCACCTAAGGTGATAATAGTAGGTTCTTTCTCTATTTTAGTATCAGGCAGGGGCTTCATGGTAAAAGTTTCCCCATTCTTGGTGATAGAGTAGGTGTTCTTCCTATAATGATGTGTGAGATCCACATCATATTGCCAAGGTCTACCTAGTAGGATGTGGGAAGCATCAATTTCCAATACATCACAAAGTACTTTATCTTTAAAATCTGCTATAGAAAATTCTACCCATGCTTTTTTAGTTACTAAAGTTTGTTGACCTTTGGTTAGCCATGAGACATGGTAGGGAAAAGGGTGTGGTATCTTAGGTATATTTAATTTTTGAACCATTTCAAAAGACACTAACTTTTTAGTTGAACTAGAATCTAACAGTAGATTACATACCTTTTCATGAAATTTGATTTTTGTCCTGAAGAGGTTCTTCCTTTGAGGTGGTTCTTGGCTTTGTGGTCAAAGGGAGAGAGATATTCAATGAAATATCTATCAGGGAGAGAAAGATTCAATGAAATAACCATCCATCAAAGGGAGATAATTGGAGAGATTTAACACTGCATATCTATCCAGAAAAGGGAGAAGAGAATCTACAAGAAAGGGAGAGACATAATCAGAAGACAAAATTTCTACACCTATCTATTGAAGGGAATGAAGAAAGGGAGAGAACACAATAGAATCAAATCAAAGCTAGAAGAACCTAACGAGATTCAGATATTTGAAATAGTTATAGAACAATAAGTTTGGTATGTTATGGCATGTTTTTTACTACATATTTCATAGTATATTGCCATCAATGCCAAAGAGAGAGATTGATGAACTATAACTGATTGAATTTTTGAAGATGATAAGTTGATGATCACC
>MU226831.1:210158-222382 GCA_018584345.1 Thuja plicata | reverse complement strand
AGTATATTGCCATCAATGCCAAAGAGAGAGATTGATGAACTATAACTGATTGAATTTTTGAAGATGATAAGTTGATGATCACCGAGATGTAAAAGTGAATGCAAGACATTAAATCAGTTAATGTATTGTATTGTCATTGATGTCAACTTGATATGGTTTGATTATTCAAACACATATTATCATAACCTTGAAGACCTGAAGAGACAAAGTTTATGCTATCGGTAAAACATAAAATTTCTGTATACACTGAGTTACAATGAACATCGACGGATAGTGAACACCGAGAAAGTGTTTCCAAGCAAGTGTATGCCAAGTACCATAGTAAATGAAGATGATGAGTGATCATAACTGAAGTTGATGACCGAGCATAACTGGAGCTCAGGAATGACAAAATAACTTAGCTGGTTGAGCTATATTTAGGATTGACTGATTGATTGCTTTATTTTCAATGATTAGTTAAACTAAAGATAGAAGAATATTTAAAGCACATTTTAGTCACTGTAATCAATGAGAGATTTAAAAAATAAAACAAAATCAGATCTTTACGAGTTAAAGCAACACATGGAAATTTTTACGGATCAAGGAGAGATCTATGACAAAAACAAGGAGATTAAGTGGCTAATCATGTCTATATAAAGAGACAAGGAATTCAATATGAAGAGAGGAATGTTGAATATATTTTGTGTGAAGATAGAACTCTTCATGCAGATCTGATCATACAGGTTGAAGAACAGAGGAAAGGAATTATACAGACACCAAGCAATAGAGGACAAAGCATTCACTAAGAAGAAAAAAGAATGAAAGCAAAGGAAATAAAGTGTATATTGATCAGAGAGGTATTATTGGACTAACAATATATCTTAATATTTTTAATATCAAAGTTCTATTTTGCATAGATCATTTACTGTATCAGTTTAACCATTGATTTAGAAAATCTCTTAACCAAGTGGGATTTAACTATCCTTATTGTATTGAGATAATCAAGAGTATCGAAAGGTTTTCTTATTGACAACATAATGAGTGCTAGGTCAAAAGACAAACTATTGGTTTTAAATCCTCTAACAAGGTCACACTTAATAGTGTATATTGTAACCTTTACCAGGATTTCCTCTTCATCGAGATCACTTTAGAAGAGTGAAAATATTTTGGGTTATCGGTCTCTGGTGGATTTTTCCATATTGGGTTTTGACATTAAATTCTATGTCAAATGTGTATGTGTGTACATGTCTATAACTTTAAATTGCAGGTCAATTTAAGTCTGCAAAAGCCTTTAATTGGTTAGCCATGCAACATGCTAGAATCAATGTTAAGTTTCTTTAGAAATTCTTTGAAAGTGGAAATGGAAATGGAGAGCATGATGGAGCGGGAGCATGTGTGAAGCATGTAGTCCAATAATATGAAATTAAAGGTACATACATTTGATATTGAACTTGTTAGTAGTATAGTATGTATCCGTTCTTTAATATTCATTTGCCAGAAGTAAACTAATTATACTAAATTATTATATATCTAGGTAACATGATAGAGAATGCAAAGAAAATAGTTGGATAGTTTTGAAATCATTTAGCTACTCGAGACACAAAATACAACAAATGTTATTTTTGAGAAGTGATAGGAATTTAAAACTTTCATTTTTCAAACTCAATTTATAAAAATTAAATTATAGGTCACATGAGTTCAAGTTGAGTCTATATATAGCATGTACATGCATTTTACATTTTCATAATTGAACTGAGATCTAACTAATTTATTTATAATTTACATTTTGTCTAGATATCAATTGATCCAATCCTTAGAATTGTCAATCAATTATTGGTTTTAGAAGTTTACATCAAGTGATGACTATAGGATAACACAAGCCTCCACTGATTTGACTAAGAGATAAATAATTATCTTGTGAATATTATGTTAACAATAACACATTCAGTAAATGTGTTAATATTATAAATGGATATGTTTCACAATGTGATCAGAAAGAGTTAATCATAATGCCTCCTTATGAAGATGATGACAATGACATAGACATCCATGATCCTATGTATTCAGTTGATTATGAACATGTTTTTGATTTAGTTATTACAGGTGCATGCTAACATACATGTACAAATATTTATTTATTTATTTAGTAGTCCAAACTAAAAGTTTTGTTATTAATTTAAATGCATGATTCATTTTTACATTTGTAGGTGATATTTTTTCTATGGTTGCAATCCCAAGAATGTATAAGGTGTAGATTATTATCTACTAAGATGCACTAAAGAAAAACACAACTTGCCACCAAAAATTATTGATTGTGATGGACAAAAATATCCAAGTGGTTGTGTTTTTATTGAAGGTGCCTATTATCAACAAGTTAAGATTGACAAAAATGGAGTTCAATTTATTGAATACATGCATGGATAGAGAGTTCTACATTATAGTCACTTGGTTATAGTGACAAAGTTGCAGTTTGAGACTGTGCCAAAAAAGGACATGGAAACCAAAAGTGGAAGTTGACTATTGAAAAGCATGAAATTTTTTTGGAGATAGTAAAGGATAGATAGGATCCAGAGTACATGTATCTGGACCTAAATTAGGTTTTTAATGTGTTTTCATAGATCTATCTCATGCATACTTAAATCATATTTGAAGTAGACTATAAGTGATTGAACCTGGATGTATATACATATTAGGTAATATTAGGGCTTAAGTGTGCATAATAGGGCTTAAGGGTGCATAATAGGTCTTAAGGGGTCATATTAGGTTAATTAATAAATTGATTTGATTTTTCAATTAGATTGAATAAATATTGATTAGGTTATATTAGATTGGTACTTTAGATTGATTTTATAAATCGATTAGATTCAGTAATTAAATCAATTAGGTATGTTGATTAGATTGAATTTATATTGATTAGAACTTTGAAAACTTTTTTCAATTTGTTAGATTAGAATTATTTTAGATTAATTAAGGTTGTTTAGATTTATTAATAAATTGATTAGATTGCTCAATTAGATTTATTAGGTTTCAAATTATTTTCAAGGTCTCTACATTATATTAGATTGATAGTTTGGTTTCCTTTATTAAAGTTTCTAGATCAAGATACTTTGTTTGAAAATTACAAGTGTAATTTTTGTAAATTATCTAATGTATAATTTGACATTATGTGTAGTTGCAATCATAATATTAAGTTGATTTTTTATCATTGTTATTGTAAAACAAATTATGCTATGTTTTAGTAGTTTAGTATTTTCCCTCTTCGGTTCCCTAGTGGAGCGTTACAATTTGAGTGTGGAAATAAATGCATTGATTTGTGGTTGTTTGTTTTGAATTTTAAAATAAAGAGGGAAAGAATCAGTCATTTCATACTACACTTGCTTGCCATTTATTTGTCAGTTCTACAATGGCTTCATCTATACAATTTTATTCTTTATTTTTTTCTCTATTTATTTATTTATTTATTGGTGAGCCTTATACCAGATATTGTATGTGTAGGTACCAATAGTAGTTGGCTTAAATTCATGAAGGCATGATAGGATGTGTGAGAGTTTGTGCATACTAGAGAACATAAATGTTATAATTGTTTGTATTGTAAAACATAATGCACCAATAATTGTAAGGATGTGTGGGAGAATGTGAATATGAGAGAACATAAAGTTTACCATTATTTTTTATTGTAACATACAATGCACCAATAGTTGTGCACATTTTTAGTTAAATAGAATATATCATTAGTTTTGGGAAAACAATTTGTGGTTCTATTTGTAAATATTCAAGTAAATTTTTGAATAAGAATTTAAGAAATTTTGTCCAAATTGGTGTGTATTATAAACACAAATGTACCAATAGTCATGTGCTTGTATTGTTCAAATATATATAATATAGTGAACAGTTACTGGTGTATGATGCAATTATGTATTGGGTCATTTGTGTAGTAATTATTGGCTAACAAAATAAAGTTTTTTGTGGATTCAGGTGTGCATGGAGTGTAAAGTTATTGGAACACTTTTGGTTACTAGTGCTCTTCCCCTAGTTTAATTTTGTCAACAAAGAGACACATTGTGGTTTGATTTTATTTGTATATGCATGCATAATATAGATACATTTTTCAAATACTTTTTAAAAAAATTTCTAAAGGAGGAAATTATCTTTGATTTTAAATTTCTTAATTTACATCAAAGGAAATCATAATACTTTTGTTTTGTTAAATATATTGTTCATCAAAAGGAAGTGCTAGAAAAAGAATGAATATAAGGAAATGTGGTATTTGAAATAAATAATTGATAATTCAAATTTATAGTTAGCCATATAAGTAGTTATTAAAGTACAATTTAGTGGAATGAGTTAAATATATAATTTAATCCTATTTATATACTAGTATTTAATATTGTTCTATATTTGTATTTTAAATATAAATTTCAACTTATAATAGCTTATTATCGTTATAACTCCATTCATGATGGTTCATTGATCGACATAACTAACCTAATAATATTTGAATTTAATCCTTCATAATTTGTTTTAATTAAGTTTCATATTTTAGTTTATTGGTGATACTTATCCACATTAAAATATAAGGGATATTAGACCTTCCTACAGTGAATGTTCCTATCAACAGATTTGGATTTGATATTTTTGTTTTATTGAATAAATCAATCTTGCACTTCATTATAAGTGCCTCTTTCTTCCCAATTGCTCTTACTATATCACTAACATAATAATAAGTTTGAAATACTCTCTATTCACATCAAGATAGTTTGTGGATCTATCATGGCACATACATCATAAGGTTAGTAACTTGGCCGTAAAAATTGGGTTAGGTGAACTAATCAAGAGAATCTAGACCTTCTTTGTTGCATATATCAATTAGTCTAAACTTTATATGAATATGTCTCCTTAGCATATGAAGATTTTTTCCTCCCTATTCAATTCTTTTATGTTGCACTTAGGTCACCCTCAAAATGGGTAAAAGTACAAAGTTGTGTCATACTTTAATAAAGGAAATGGTCAACACTAATTCAAGTTTTCCAATCGAATCACTAAAAAGTGGGATATATGTTGATAATTTTTAAATGATTTAAACTAATCAACTTCTTAGTTTTAATATATTTTATGGTTGTAATTTGGTAAAAAAGTTAAAAATTATAAAAAATATAGATTTAAAGAAAATGAAAACTCAAATTTAGTTGTTAATAAAATGTTGAAATCAGAGTTACATCATCCTTTAACCTTTGTATAGTATTTTATTCTTTTTTTATTCAATTTTTTTTGGGTGTATAGATAACTTGAAACTTTAGTGCATGTATATCTTTTCACTATTTTTATAAATGTATATCTAAATATAAAATTAAAAATTTGCGTGTACTAAAATATCTCTCTTTCAATTCAATGTCACGTTTTGTCTTAGCTATTCATAAAAATAGAAACAAATAATATCCTCTTGATATAGATTCATTCCTCTACTGCATCATATTTTTCCAAAAAATTTATATAAAATTTACTATTTTTCCATGATAAGATAATAAAGTAAATATATTTGTGTTGATGACTACTTTGAATAAAAATTAAATACAAAATATCAATATTAATTAAAATATTGGAAAAATATGGGTAACACCCCACAACGGAATGGTAAGTTGTGAGCCTCTAATCTAAGAGGTCTTAGGTTAGAGTCTACTCAAGCCCCAAGATAAAATCGACTTTGGCCCATTACCCATAAAAAAAAAGAATATTGAAAAAATATATTCTTAGAAAATTTCACTTATAGATCTACAAAAGGGTATTTTTATATTTTTTAAAAAATATCAGTAAAAGGAATATGAGTTGTTGAAACATTTCTTTTTTGAATTAATTTAATTTTTTTGGTAATTGGACCTAAGGTTGTCTAAAATATGCATTCAACAAACATTTCCAATTAGAAAATTATAGACACATATCTAACTTACCTAGAATGAATTTAACTAGACCATATATTTGACAAAAACAAATTTTTAGTTATAAATATTTAAATTCAATTAACATTTATTTAATTAAAATTAATATAATCAAACATGTCATAATGTCAAATAGCAAATGGTACAACTAAGTTTAAAACTACAACTACCTAAAACACCATTCATTTGTAATATCTTTTAACCACATTACTTTGTCACAACTAAGAAGTAATTTATCCATTTCTATACACATTTATACCAAGAAAATATGTATTTTTCTAACAAAATCCTTGATCTCCATGATAGTAAAATTACAATACTTCATTACATTTGTTCAAATTAATGTGTAACTAAGATAGATTGAATTTTTAATCTAAACGTAAACCATATAAGAGACTACAAACATAATTATTCAATTCGACACATGCAATATAACCTCAATCGAGGATCAAATCAAAACGTTAATGTCACTATCATCATAATCAAGTATAGTTTCTCAAGGTATAATAAAAATATGTAGTATTAATGTTCAACTATAAATGTGATCATCATAAGGTCAAATTCATGAACATTAAAGATTATGACCTAGCATTAAAAGTAAGTGGAAATAAGAATGAATAAGACTTGTGAACCAACTCTTGAATAAGAACACAGTAATTATATATTAATTATTACTAACTAATCAAATAGAATTGAAATCAAATGATAAGTAAAACATAGATATAAAATTTCTCCTATGCATCTACAATTCCATTCAAATGGTAAGGAATGTGATATCATATAACGTGGATCCAAAATTTAGATATTAAGAGTAAATTTTAGATAGATAAAAGTTCTCGTAACACAACAAGAATCTATCATTTTGTGCTGCTTTGTCATTTCAGACATAAGATTAGGGTTTCTTTCCCATTTTATCTACTGCAGTCCCTTTTCCATAACATTATTGATAATAGGAAGAAAGAGAGAAAGCCCATTCTGCATGAGGGTCTTATCCTTTTAATTGTTGAGTATATTAAGAAAGTTTTTGTTAGTAGCCCTCTTATCCTCTCCCCTAGGGATTCTTATTCTGCTAAGGGTTTGGGTAAATGGATTTGGGAGGGTGAGAATAAAGAAAAGTTGACATCAGGTAAAAAAAATAAATTTGAAAAGAAGGATGAAATTGAAATGGACTCTGAAGGAGAGAGTGCTAATGGCTATGTAGATACTAATTGTTTCAGCCATACCCAGTTTGAGTTGGAAAGAAAAGAGACCCTTCCAACTTCGGTTAGTGATTCTAGTGAATAAGAGGATAGGGATGAGTATGCCCATGAAGACAAGGAAAAATGTGACAACCCTAAATTCAAGGATAAAGATGTGGATGTGGGTGGTAAAAAGGTTCCCATTCTGGTCAACTATGCTAGCTCTAAAGAACATGATGTTCCTATATCCCTGAAGCTTGAAGTGGTTATGGCGGTGCAGTCAGATAGGAAGCAAGATAATGAGACTCTTGTTTTTGAGACTATTGAGAAGGGTAATTTCCCTTCCACCTCCTGGAACATTCCCTTTGCAAGAATGGTTGACATGTAGGAAATGAATTTTCAACTCCTTCAAGAGGACATGGATGACAAGATTGATCCCCCGTTCAGTGTTCTGCAAATGGTGAAGGCATTTTCGATGTATTTGTTCCACCTTATGAAATGGGTTTTCAAGGAAATAAAAAGCATCAATCTTAGTTTCCGATCTAAATTTGATCTTCTTCAGGGGAACTTGGATACTGGGACAATGGGGATTGATGTCCAAAAGGATAAAGAGGATGATAAAAACATGAAACATATGCGGGACACAATGGATATCTTGGAGAACACTCTTAAGAAGCACATAATGGATAATAACCTTTTTATGGGTTCTACGATGGAGTGCTTCTATAACATCAAGTCTGAGTTGGATGTTGGGTCTTTGAATGTGAAGCTCGAGGATGATAAAGATGAAGAGGGTGATGCTGGTCTGGGAAAGCACAATCGATCTGCTAAAAATAAGAAGATCCAAGATAGGATCCTGGAACTCTGAGATTTTAACACTGCAGTCAAGAAGATTTTTGATGCTAAGAATGAGGTAGAGGGAAATCTTCTGGAATTTTCTTAGGTCCTTTTGTTCCCTTGTTTCTATGCTAGTTTTTTAGGTTTTCAATAGCTGGTTTCTCGTTTTTTGTTTTTTGTTTTTGTGTTGGTTTGGGTTTAGCGAGTTGGCTTCCAGTCCTTTTTATGTTCAATGGGCTTAATGTATTTTCCTTTTTCTAATGATTTTAAGGGGTTTTGGGGCCCCCTAAAACCTATTTTTACTAGCAATAAAAAACAAGAATCTATTAGCAAGAGATATTGTGAAATGACCCTAATAAAAGTGAAGCATGAATTGTAATGGGACACCTTAAATACATTGAATCAACTATAAAAATGAGTCAGATTAGGAGATGGAAAGGATAGGAGAGTACATATTTGTATGGTTAGGGACATGGTCAAGAAGCCTTCAAGTTGGAATTCAATTTTAGAACCAAAAGAATCACTAATTACACTGAGAGGTGTCTATATAGCCATAGCACAGGCTCAACCACCAGCATGGGAATATGCAAAGAATATTATGTGTACATAAAAAAGAAATGCCATTAGTTACAAACCAAATAAATTTAAAAAAGAGTAACCCCACATTTTGTGGACCAGGAACTATGTCAGTCAGACCTTCCACGGGAACCCTAGGGGTGGGGATTTCCCCATGCCCATGCAATAACCTATGGGGTCCCTGGTAGCAGAGTGTTGTGATTCTGCCATTGGTAGTCTTCATTGCCTATCGGTAACATACATTGCATGATCGATAGTGCAACTGCCATGACCATGCGGCAAAAAGCAATGGGGTGACGTAGGGTGGTGGCCCCGCACCCCCATCAAATTTATTTATTTTTTAATAAAATATGAAATGCTCAATAAGGGCATTTATTTCTTTTAATTGTTTTTTAAATGCATGCCCACCTACGCGTCTTTTGAGGATTTACTTTTTTTCTTTTTTTTAGAGAAGAATCTGGCAAACCAGAGGAATTCAAAGAGGCACTCTTTGGGGAAGATGTGGAGACACTCACAGATTATAAAAGAACTTCCCCATTTCATTTTTTGTTTTTTAGAGAGGAGCAGTAGAGAGATTTCAAGTAGTAGAGAGTTTTGGAGGAGATTTGAAGAGCAAGCACATTTAAAGGTGAGGCATTCATTTTTTGCATATTTAGTTTTAATAATTAGTTATTTATTTAGTTTACAAATGTTCTATTTAGATTTAAATATAGATTTAGATATATATTTAGAGTTAGATTTATATTGAGTTTTGTATTTATATTTAGATTTAGTTTTTACTATTTTATTTAGTTTTATTTTTTTTAATATCATATTTAACAGTTTGATTTAAATATTATATTTAGTGTTAAAATATTAGATTTATTTTATATTTTAATAGTTTGATTTAAATATTAGATTTTATTATTTTGATTTAATATTGGCATAATAATCTTTATAGCTGTTTAAATATGGAGGACAATACCGCCATATTTATTTAGATTTAAATTATTTGGTCATTATTTAAATATTTTTTTTATATGGATGGCAATGCTGCCATATTATTAACCATTTGAAAATATTAATCTTAAATGTTTTTAATAATAATTTTTCTAAATTTTAATTTTAAATATTATATTTAATGTTTTCGATTAAGTAAAATAGGTTTTAAAGGGTGCCTGAAACCCAGAATAGAGTGAAAGATCAGAAATAAAGCCTAGACTAAAAGGACAGAGCCAAATAGACAAAACAGGCCATCCCAGGGCCACAAAACTAGGTTTTGAAGGGGCCCCTGAACCCTGTACACTCAGATTTTGAGGGGGATCTGAAACCCCACTTAGATGAGTAGCTGTACAAAGCTAAAATAAACTTGAAAACTAGAAGCACATAAACAATAGCCAGACATCAATCTGGGAAGGATAGCCTCACTATCTAGAATAGGGCCTGAGGGCTACAAATTAATCCAGAATAGGGGAGGAAGCTGGCTCCCCACACCAAGACATATGGCCACAAGAAGGATAGCCAGAATGGTTAATATACAATTAAGGATCTCTGGCATAAATAGTGGGGCTTTTGACTTGGTCCCCAAAACCAAAAAATACCCTCTAGAGGCGAACCCCATAGAAGAGACAATGTGAGAAGATGAAGAAAAATAATTCTTAATAAACTCTGATCTTCCCACAAAAGAGACTATCCAGCTGCCGGTCCAGACATCGCAATGAGAAACCCACTCTACCTCAATAGGAGCATCACCCACCTTAATAGGGTTAAGGGAGATCTCAAGTACAAAAAGGAAAGGCCGCCTTCTCCAAATCCCCTCAGTCAAGTGTCCATGGAAAAGGAGATACCCCAACCAGCAACCCTCTCTCACTTCTGCACGGCCAGTCTTCATCTCAACAGAAGCAACCTCAACCTCCATAGGTAAAGAAGAAGAGAAGGAAGGAAGAAGGTCAACCATTCCTTAGCCAGAAATACCTGAAAGCTCTCCACCTCCATAGGAGTCCATGAGGGAAAGGGAGAAAGAGACAATAACTAAAACCCTAGAAACACGAGTCAGAAATAACTTGGGGAAACTCCCCACCAACAAACTCTGCTCCACAAAGTGAAAAAATAAAGCATACGAGTAGCACTAGAAGACATGGCTTAGAGGCCTCAGCAGGTAAGGCCCAAACCAAAGATCAGTGGCTCTAACACCCACACCACCAAAACACCCAGCAAAGTGAATATTATATTTAATGTGAAAATATTAGATTTACTTTGTATTTTAATAGTTTGATTTAAATATTAGTTTTAAAGTTTTGATTTAAATAGTTTGATTAAATATAGGTATACTAGTATTCTAAACTATTTGATATGATCACTTCATTATAGATGAGTGGGGTCGAGAACCCCTTGTTGAGGAAGTATTTTTAGAATATATGAGACCCATTGCACCTCTGATTAGGATCCCTGGGTATATATAACCCAAATTTGTTTTGGAAGCACTAGATTGTGATTGTTGGTGGAGGGGTGACTATTGATAGATTTTTTTCACCTCTTAGTCAGGAAGAGTTCTTCAAGATATATTTCCTAGATATTCATACTCTAAAATCATATTCACTTGGCCACTTATGTCTAGGGAAAAAATGAATTATAGGACAAAGAAGAGTAGCACAATGGATTTTTAGAGTTCACTATTAGTTTTTTATTTGAGATCTAGTACCTGTAAAACGGGGATCACATATTTTTTAGTATCATTTCTTTTTATTGCAAATGAGAGATCATTTTTTCCATGTTTTCTAACGTATTTTTTGGTATCATTGTTTTGTATTGCAAATGAGAGATCATGTATTGCCATATTTTCCACAAAGTACTCCAATTTTTCTTCTAATTTTTATAATTGTTGTTGTACATTTTTGTATTCATGTATAATACATAATGAAATATAACACAAAAATATAATCTCTAAATTGACATGTATAAAGTCTATTTAGGTTACTAAATTTAGCTTTCTTTCATAGTAGCTATGGTGAGAGTAAGATTGAACTTTGAACTAGAAGAGGCAAGAAAATAATATCAAAGAGAATATCAAAGACAATATCGAAGAGAGTATCGTAGAAATCAACATGAAAAATTAATAAATATGTGAGACACTAAATGTGTCTCAAACCCATATCCTAATGCTAAGAATAATCATAACTATAATATGCATCCTAAGCATAACCATTATTTCAATAACATTAACGTAAATCCAAAACTTCAATTAAACCTACCATAATCCTAACATTAAGTAACCCTAGATTCTATCCTTGACAAGAACCATAATCAACATTAACTAAAACTATAATTCTAACCCTAACTGTATTACTAAGTATGGTCCTAATCCTAACTCTAAACCTACATCCCATCATTAAACACCTCCATAAATATTACTATTATACTCATTCAAATATTAACACTAATCCTACCCAAACCCTAACCCTAATTCAAATTCTAAACTTACTTCTAACCATAACCCTAACTCTAAATATAATTCTAACCATAACCCTAATCATAACTATAATACTAAGTACAATAATTTGTTGGAATACAAACACCACTGAGAGGGGGGGGGTGAATCAGTGGTTACTTGAAACTTGTTCTTTTTAACTTTTCAATCTTTTCACTTTTACAAATATAATATGAAGTTATGAAATAAGAACAAGAAATGAAAGAATAACACATTACACAATATTTATAGTGGAAAAACCCTTAGGGTAAAAAA
>MU226831.1:192322-206557 GCA_018584345.1 Thuja plicata | reverse complement strand
TATGTATATATATATATATATATACATATATATGTATGTATGTATGTATATGTATATATATGTATATGTATATATTTATATGTATCTATATATATGTATGTATGTATATGTATATGTATATAGTTATATGTATCTATATATATGTATGTATTCATGCCGAGAGTAATCCTTCTCAAGGCGTCTATTTTCATCAACCCTAACCTTAACACAAACCTTGCAATTTGATGAAAATAAGTCAAATAAGAAGAAGAGAGACTTATGAAGGAACTCTTGACTAATAAATTGATACCAGACAATAAAAAGACATGAACATACTATTTATCACATGTATTTACTATTTGATCCAATAAAGAGATTACAACTTTCTGAATCAACAAGTCCCTATCAATTCAAAATTTAACAAGGGCTGCATGTAGCTAGAGTCCCTTCCCTAGCTAGGGGAGTAGCAAGGAGGTGTCATTTGGTGTAGCGTTATGCAATACAGTGATTGATACTAGGAGAATCATTTTTGAGCTTGCACGAAGGGAGGGAAGGCGGAGGAAAAGCCACAACAAATAAAAGAAAAGACAAGGATGCACCGGGGTGTATACCGATGGTTCTTGGCAAAGGGACTCTTTTGAGAACAATTAAAATGAACTAATTATGATGATTCAAGACAAGAAAACTATAGAAGTGTTGAAAATGGTGATTTAGGGAAAGAAAACCCACCAAGACAAGTTGGAGGATATGAATGGGGTTTTGTTTAAGCTCAATATAGTGTGATAATGAATAGAGGTGCATTCGTGTCTCATACCTTCAAAGAAAGAATTTTTTAAAGAGGGTGTGCACCATTTTCTATGAGCTTTATGTGATTGTGTAACGCCACAACATTTTGGGGACACATAAAAATTATTTCAGAGCTAACAATTTAACACAACATGAACTACAATGTATGTGACTAGTTCTTAAAGTATATTCCATGCCCTGTCCTTCACATGGTACTGATTTCAAGTATTGATCACTCTATTTTAATGGAAATATTTGACTATGATGACAATCTATATTGCACTAATAATTTGGAAGTTACTTCAAACAATCTAACACTATTTCCCTTTTATCATAGTGACCATTTCAATGCTATTATGTCTTTTTTGTTGAGATTGATTGTAATTTCATTATTCATATTTTTAATGAGAATGGACTCCATAGAAATTTCCATAACCATTACTTTCTATGTACTGTTACTGTTCTATAACCTTTCTTCATGAGCCTATACCTCTGTGCTTCGTGTATATCACATATTAGTAGTTTCATTGCACTTTTATTTCACTGATCTATTGATCTTTGTTATACAAGTTTGCAGTGGCATAATAAAGACATCCCAAAGACAGAGAAACATTGAGAAACCTATTTCACTATAGAATGATTCATAAAGTCCTAAAAGATGGAAACTCCATATATTATATTTGATACATTCAAGAATCCATTGGGTCTGATGGTTTTCTCCTTTGAGTTTATGATTTTTTTTATTGGAAGCTTCATTTGTGGTCAGTTAGAATAGCTGCCTAGAGAACATCATTTGTAGGTTTTAGATACTCCTCTCTAGATCCAATTGAACACTCAGGAGAATGTGGATCTCAGGAGAATATGGATATAATGAGTTTCCATTGTTATTAGCCTCGTTGCATGTTGGATCTAAAGCTAGAGAATCAACAATAACCATCCAAGGCTTACAAAGGCAAAATGTATAACCTTCGAGCTGCCTACACCAAAAATAAAGGATTTAAAAAAATTCCCCAAAGAAATATGGCCTTAAGAAATACCATGATAGAAGAATGATAAAAAAGGGGGTTCATTGAGAAGTTCATAGTATTAACAGACATCCTATTTGCGATGTTGCAATTCTAGATTTGGGGAAGAGGGTATGTATATCCATCTAGAATAATTAAAAAACTTGTGCCATGATATTCGGTCATAAAAAACCTTGCACCATTTATGTAATGAAATCTAGTTCATTTGAAAAAAAATCATCATTACAGTCTATGGCAGTTGCTTGCAGGCTGGTTTGATTACATGAGATGGATTTATTTAAAAGAAAAAATCTTCTCAAAAAAACTAAAATCAAATCAAAGAAACAAGCTCCTGGACAAAATTGTTCTAGAGCTTGATTAATCAATTCTAATGTCCTACTGCTGTTATATTTGATATGGGAAATATACTCTTCATTTGAATGGGATATTGATGTGGGCTAGGAATCTTATTTTATTTTCTTGTAGTAAATCTCTCCAAGAAAAGAATTGGGTTTGATTTGAATTAGATTTTATGGAGGCCACATCAATAAATTCTACAATATCCATAGGTATAGTAGTTATATTGGAATAATTTCTCATCAAACATATTCTGTTGCATTTCCATAATTATATCCTCTAGCCAGGTCTATAAATTTAAATACATAAGAAACTTTGTGAGCAGTATATATCGGCTGCTTAGGATACCTTTTGTTCACCCTTTCAGTAGAAAACTTCATAAACGATGTGTAGTAAGTTGAAAGTATAAGGCAAGAAAACTAAATGACTAAACATTTTGTCCAACTTCTAGTTACATTAATCATAAAAGACATAACACCTACACTCTTCATGGTCACGTGAGAAATTCCACTCTAAATAGCCATACTGATCATTGAAGAAATACATTAACTACTTAATTTAGACTATAAAAGAGCATATTTGATTTTTGCACATTTCTTTAATTCTGTCTGTGCTCTCTCAGCCTATATTCTACATATAAAATATGTGAAACTTTGTGAACATGCAATGGTTAAATAGAATTCTACCTCTTTTGTCGCTATATCTTTAAAATTTGACACATTTTCTAGTTGGAACCACATTATTTATTTTTATTTAGGACCCTTGCTTCCATAGATTCCTTGGTATGTCTCTCCCTCCATCCTTGATAGTAGGCTTCAGTTTTAGAAATATGCTACAATTCTCTAAAAAATATTTACTTTCCAACAAGTGAGTTAGTTTTTCCAAAAAGAATGGTTAATATTTGACTTAGGCAATGAATGCAAAGGAACTTGAACTATTTTTTCTACTTCCTCTCTATAAAATTTGGCTTCTTATCTTTCGCATCTTTAAGTTTTCTTTTATGGATTTGACAATGACTGAATAATCTATGGAATCATATAAGTCAAGATAACTCCCAGTCAAATGAGAATGATTCTTCATAAAATGTTATAACCGTGAATGCAAATATGTTTGAAGAATTCAAAGGTCCCATAAGGAGCTCAACAAAGAGTATATGAATATATAGGGCAATTTGTCTGTGCTAGTATAAATTTCTCCATTATAAACATTTTATGGGTCCATCAGGGATAGGTCAAGTGGGGAATTGTTGGGACAGATAGGATAGCCTTAGATTCTTGCAGCTATAGTAAAGTATTTCTTTTTAATCTCTTGTAAGAATGATAGAATGACAGTCCAATTTTAGGACTTGGGACTTAGATTTTGGTTATGGGCACATAGATTCAATTTGACATATGCAAATGATAAACCTTGTCAAATCAGAATAAAAGTATTTTATTAAGGAGGAGAACACCCATTAAAAACTTAAGTTGTTACCTATTTTTATGGATTGAATAATCTTGGAAACAATCATTGAAGTTTGGCACTACACATTTATTGTATAGGAGCTATAATCTCATTTAGATTTGAGTGTTTTCTAAATTGGAATTTAAGGCTAGCAAGCATGGAAGCTCAACATGTTCTTTTTGAGCAAATTTTCTGGCATATTATTCTGATTTTAGAATGATGTTTTTTTTATAACAGTTTAATATATGGTCTCATTAAAAATGTATATGATCGCTCCAGACCATCTTCTATCCAATTTGTTTTTTCCTCTTGCATTTTATCAACACTTATTTGAAGTTTGATTATTTTCTGAATAGAAATTTAAGGCTGGCAAGCATTGAAGTTCAAGTTGAACACGTTCTATTTGAGCAATTTTATTTGTTGGCATATTGTTCTGACTCTGTATATGTCAGACATCTTCTCAAGTCAATATCTTCTTTGATGAGTGTCCCTCAATCAATATCCTATCTCTTCTTTTTTATTCCCTAAAATTCTTGAGCCTCTAGTTGCATCCCCACAATCTAATTTATGACCATATTGAAGCATATATTTCTTACAAAAGAAGTCCCTTTTTGAGTTTGATGAGTACATCATTTTCTATGTTTGGATATACTCTAGTGTATCGAACAATGAATTTTATTTGAATTTTTTTTGGAAAAGTAGTATGGTGTCATTAAACTTTATTAAATATAAAGAAATTTTTTACAAAATATAGTTTAAATAAATTACAAATTCAAAATGAGCTGTCTTTCTACCTACTATTAGAATCGAGAAAATATTGATTCCTAACCCAATATTTTATGTTTTACATAGAACCCTAGATTTGCAGAATAAGAATCATACTATAGCTCCCAGAACCAACTATGAAACAAAATAACGAATGTAGAAATGGATACATAAAAGAACATATTACAATGCCAACAAGGAAAAGTGTTGAGAAGACTAGAAGAAGAGAGGGAAAAAATAGTTATTATTTGAACTGTTGAAAATATATAGAGTCACCATGCGCTACTCTAACATTATCTTGAGTACGAAAATTTAAATGTTGCTGACCAAATGTGCTTCCATCAATCGCCTCCTCTACTGTGGATTTTGAATCACCAATAATACATGCTAACACTCGCTAGTAAGGGGAAAATGGAATATAAAACACTTACCCTGAAGCAAAAAATTCAGATTCGGCTGTATCTTTCCTTCTATGGATTTTTTGCTACATATTTCTGGTTTTTGGCGTTGCAGTTTCCATCGAGAAAGATATTACCTGTTTAAATATCATGGTGTGCAATTCTTGGTTGAGATTTTCATGCTGATGAAAAAGCCTTCGAGCTACTCCTACGATATTTCTCATGTCTATTCAAACTTTTGGGAAGTTTTGAGTAGTGGAAAACAGGGAGAGAAGAGAATTCGAAAGGTGTGTAAGAGGTTTTGGAAAGGATTGCAACTACCATTCAACATAACATTGAGGGAAAACTAAAATATGGGTCTTTCCAGAAACAGATCCAGCCCCTAAATCGGTCATCTACATTTCCACACAATACAAGACATTAAACAAAAATAATAGCAGAATTCTTCAGATCTCGATCATAAATTTTTTTTTCAACTTATTCAACACTGAAACCATAAAAAAAATGTGAATTTCTCATCGCTAACTCTATAATTTCCATAGTCCCAATACGGGGAGTTTTCTCTAACCACCATAATTGTTAGATTTTCAGCACTACTTAAATGTTAAATAAAATTTCAAATTTAGGGTTTGCAAAATATAAATTGTATAGTAGAATTAGGAACAAGAATACAATAATTTCATACTTTCTTAACCCAAAAATATCTTGAAATGCAAGGGCGCCGTGCACCTCATATATAAACAAATTTATAATCTGTAAAAGTATGATGTAAATTGCTTACCAGTTATAGAATATGTATTTAGCCTACAAAGAGCATGTAGTTAGCCTGCAGGGATTTTCAAAAGCAAACAAAAAACATTCACTACTCTAACATAGACACCTTGAAAGGCTCATCAAATTTTATTTTAAAAATAAAGGTTGTCCAATGCAGCAAGAAATACAAAACACTTAATAATAAATTTGACCACCAAAGATATTCCTTGGATCCTCCTTTCCCATTTTGATTACATCTAATTTCCCATTTCGATTACATCTAAGTGGCGTGAAGAATTCGACCGCATCAATATGGAATTAAGAATATTATTACTAAATAAATTGATTGACGCGTTTCAGTTGATGGAGATTACGCGTGTTATGATTTATGTGAATTAAAATAATGTATAAGTAGCACCCTCATTAGATGTGAACACATTACATTTGGAGATCATGGCGAAGGCAATATATGCGTATTTGGTGCTTTTACTGCTCACATTGCCATTAGCTTTTGCTTCTGGTAATGTGCACTCTTCTTCTCTATGATATTTCTTAACAGGGATGAAAATATATTTTGTACTTTTCTCGTTGAAAGTTTTATCCAAAATGATGAAATACTTACCATTTGTGAAATGGGCACTGATTTGAAATGAGAAGACTCCATGGACTATAAGGACTATCATGATTATTGTGAAGTAGGCAGCGGTGCATTTCATGGGCCATGTTTCGACGATGATTCATGTAACGAAACATGTGTACTTGATGACCACCTTCAATTTGGAGTCTGCAGGAAACTCGCTTGCAGATGTTTTAATCCCTGTTAGAATACCAATGTTTTAATCATGATATCAATAAAATCTATGCAATGATTGTATGTCTATATGTATTTTCTTAATCTTTTCAAGAATTAATTTTTATTTCTTTTGCGCATTTCTCTTCTGGAATCGTAATATCAATGTAACATTTGCAATGATTGCATATCTATATGTATTTTCCTAATCTTTTTATGTTGTTTATATTTTATTTCACAATGAAAAGAACTCCAAAAATTTATGAAAACTCAAAAAATTTATAAAAACTTGTAGTTAAAAGTTCAAAATGTAGGACGGTCATATACAAAATTAAATTTTGTCGGTATGATCCTAAATTTGTAAGCAGTTTTTAAGATTTTCAAAGCAAGTTTATGTAATGAAATCATAAAGGATCTTAACATATATTAAATTCTATTTGGAATTGATATGATGTTTATTGCAATTTTTTTTTATAGATCTTGCAAAATATCAGACGAATTTCTCTTCTGGAATCGTAATATCAATTAAACCAATGCAATGATTGCATATCTATGTGTATTTTCTTAATCTTTTTATGTTGTTTACACTAAAAAATACTCTGAATATTTATAAAAACTTTTAGTTAACAACTAAGTGTATAGGATAATTATATATGAAATTAATTTTTCTCACTATGATCTTAAATTCGTAGAGAGGTTTGTAAGATTTTCAAACAAAGTTAATGTAATAAAATCATACATAATATTAACATATATTAAATTATATTTGAGATTGATATGATGTTCATCGCAACAAAATTATAGATCTTGCAAAATATCAGATGAGAAATAAATTACCCCTCTAAATTAATAAAATTAATGCAATGAATTCAATGAATGCAATTAATTAAATTAATTCAATGAAATTAATCTACGGTCTATATATATAAAGCATCGTTGTTCTCTTGTCCAACATATATCAAAACTCTAACTTATACCCAATTTGATTATGGGATTCACGACTCAATCGTACAGGCAGTGGGCACAAAATTTTATTAATGGCTAATTAACACTTCATCATCAAAATTAGCTATCTCAGCGAACCTCACGCAGAGATTTTCTGCCTTCATTAACAAGAACCAAATATCAGATTTCAAAGAGCTCAAATATTTGGAATGCTACCAAGCAAATAAAGACTTACAACTTGACAAGGGTTTTGTTCATATGGCTGTTAGGGGAGTTCGTTAGCTAGGCTTTGATGGTCGTGAATGGGGTTTCCAAGAGTCTCACTCTTGCTGGAGCCTCAGCTAGTGGTGGATCTTCCCCCGGGGTGAGTTCATAGGCAAAGGAGACATTTTATGTTGGAGAGAGCTTGAAGTTGAATAAAGTTAATGGCTGCCTTCCACATAGCCAGGATCGGCCTGTGCTGGTTATCCCTCCAGAGGAAGTAAAGGATGATGTGGACAATTTGGCCAAACATGCAATGATATGCAAGTTTCTTGGTATCTGGATTTCCCTGTCGGCTCTAGAAGCCTGGATTCGCCTTTCGTGGTAGGTGGAAGGTGATATGGATATTATGCTGGCTGGTAATAGATAATTTTTTGTGGCTTTCTTTTGCATGTCAGATTAGGACCGGGTCTTTGAGGGAGGCCCATATTTTCATGACCATGTGAGACTTTTCGTCAAACCCTAGCATACGGGGTTCAATTCTGTCGTGGATCTCCCTTCGAAGGTTCCTGTTTGGGTCCCCCTGCCGTGGCTTCCTTTGGAGTTTTGGCACAAGGATATCCTTTGACAGATTGCTTCTTTTCTTGGGAAGCCAGCTGCTATAGCACATCAATCACTAGATAAAAAGGTTATTTCTTATGCTCGTATTTGTGTTGAAATTGATTTAAATAATCCTTTGCCAGATTCTTTGGAAATTTGCCTAGGCTCTTCTTCTTGGATTCAGTAGCTAGACTATGAATCCCTTCCCTTCCAATGCCACATTTTTCATGAGTATGGTCATTTACAGTGCCAATTCCCTCAAGCCTCTAAAGGAAATGGTACTCCTGGCAGGTTCTCAGGCCCAAGGATGGCTAATGATGGTAAGGGGAATGGTCAAAATGTTAGTATTGGAAAAGGGAAAGTTCAGACTTATAGTACTGGTAAAGGGAAAGCTCAGATGAATACTTCAAGTCAGGGGAAAGGGCCAACAAACACTACTAGTCCTGATAAGGATGGTTTTATCCCTGCTTGCAACCATGCTAAGGGAAGGGGCCAGAAGTGACCTCATCTAGATCGGAAAGTGGACTCAGGGTTCAATCGACTTGAGGTGCCAAACAACATGGTAATAGAAGAAGGAATTCCTATAGATGCTCAATGTGGGGTTACTGGCTTAGGTGGGAGGAGTTCTATTCTTAGTGGCAACCAAGATGCTGTAGTTCAGCAGCAGCTGGAGATCCCTATTGGCCCTGAGTCTGGTGCCCTTGTGGTTTCTCCTGCTCCACAGGAAAAGGATATTATTTTGGTAGATTTGGTCAAGGATGTGTTTGCCTCTAGTAAAGGAAAGGGATATTCTCTTGCTTTGGGCTTGATGCAAAGAACATTTAAGAAAGTCTCTTTTGCTACTCCCTCAAGAGTTGGGACAAAGCAGGATCAGGAAAAAATTAAATTTACAGGAGATTTACTGGTAGAGTCTGGGGCTGTAAAGACCATGGATGAACATTTCCCCACTCTACTCAATGATTATTCTCTCATGGAATGTTAGGGGGTTGAATAGCATCCCTAGATAAAAATCTATTCATGAGCTGGTGGTTGATCATTCTCCAAATATCCTTGTATCCAGAAAACCAAGCTTTTAGTGGATTCCATTTTTAGATGTGCTCCTAATATTTTGTTTCAGGGGCAATGTCAGTGTGTTGGTGCTTTGGGAAGCTCTGGTGGTCTTGCCATTTGTTGGGATCCTTAGAAAGTTACGGCTCTCTACTGGATCTCTTGTCACTCGGCTCTCTCAATGGTGGCCTCTTCTCTGGAAACTGGAGAGATGATTCTTGTTACTAATGTGTATGCCCCGATAGATCTCCCTGGCAAGATTAAGCTTTGGGCACATATTAGGCATGTTAGAAGCTATCACCCATTCTTGCCTTGGATTGTTGTCAGGGATTTCAACTCTATCATTAGTCTGGAGGGGAAGTGGGGTGGGTTAGCTCGCTTGGGTCCTTCTTCTGAGCTTCTTAAGGAAAATATGGATCTTTTACATCTCTCTGATGTCAAACCTCTTAATGGGCTCTTTACATGGAACAATAGAAGGGTTGGAGATGATGCCATCTTGAAATGCTTGGACAGGTTCCTGGTTTCCTGCTTTTGGAAGTGTGGCTCTCTTTCTCTCTCTTCTAAAATTCTTGATTGGAGAGGCTCTGACCACTGGCCTATTAAGCTCACAGCTAGTTATGTTTCCACCCCCAAGAAGCCTCCCTTTAAGTTCTAGCTGATGTGGCTTCGAGACTCTTCTCTCCATGATTTAATGGCTCATTGGTGGAGACAAGGTGGCCCTACCTATGACACTGCTATGTTCTCCTTCTCTAAAACATTACAATATGTCAAAAGGAAGTTGAAGAATTGGATTAGGACTTGTTTTGGTCATCTGCACATCATGAAGAAGAGGGCTCAGGATTGTCTGGATGTTATTACTAGGCAGATTTGGGATTTGGGGTTTTCTGAAGCTCTTGGCATAGTGGAATCCCAAGCTTCTAGTGATTTAGCAAAGTGGGATCTTAGAGAAGAAATTTATTGGAAACAGAAGGCTCAAGTTGAATGGCTTCAAGAAGGGGACAAGAACACTACATTTTTCCATAAATCTATGTAGGCTCAACGTAATAGGAGTTACATTTCTTCTCCTGTCACTTCTGCTGGGATGCATCTAACCTCCTCTCAAGCTGTGTCTAGGGAAGCTATTCAGTTTTACTCTTCTCTCTTTTCAGATGACTTGCCTCCAGCAGAGATTGAGGAGAATACAATCTTGTCCTGTATTACCTCTATTGTGATCAGGGAGATGAATGACTCTCTTATGTGGCCAATTTGTATGTCTGACTTGGAGGAGGTGGTCTTCAGCTTGTGTAAGGGCAAAGCTCTGGGGCCTGATGGCTTCCCTCTTGAATTCTTCCAGGAATTTTGGGATATTATCAATCAAGACCTTTTGGATGTGGTTCAGGACTCCTATTCCAACAAAGCTATGCTTTGGGCTTTGAATGCTACTTTCCTTTTCCTTATTCTGAAGAAGGAAGAGGCTAATTAGCTAGACTTCTTTCGGCCCATTGCTCTATCTAATGTGGTCTATAAAATCATTTCTAAGCTCCTAGTGGAGAGGCTTAAAGTTTGGCTTCCCATGGTTATCTTTGAGGAACAAGGGTGTTTTGCGGCTGGAAAACAAATTTTTGATGGGGTGGTTATTGCTTCTAAATCCATTCACTCTATTTGTACTTCTAGAGAGTGCACATGTTCATCAAGCTAGATATGGCTAAGGCTTATGAGAGAGTCAATTGGGGTTTCTTGCAGAAAGTTCTTCTGGCTTCTAGCATCAGTCAGGAATGGGTTAGCTAGGTTTGAAGCTGTGTTACTACTCCCTCCTTCTCAGTCCTTCTTAATGGTGAACCATCTAAGTTATTTGGGGCCTCTAGGGGTCTTCGCTAGGGAGATCCTCTTTCTCCTTATTTGTTTATCATTATGGCTGAGGGACTTGGAAGACTTATCAATTCCCATGTATCCCAAAATCTGATTTAGGGCTGGCGATGGGGAAATGGGCTGCCCACTCTTTCCCACCTCTAGTTTTTTGATGATATAGCCCTTGATGGGAGAGCTTTGATTCAGGAAGCTGAAGCCTTTCAGATCACTTTGGATATTTATTTGGCTGCCTCAGGTCAGAAAATCAACAACCACAAGTCCTCTATTTTTTTCTTCAACACTCCTAAGCCTATTTAGTGGTGGATTGCTAATATCTTGGGATTTCAGATTGAGTCTCTCCCTCTGACTTATTTGGGTTTCCCTATTGTGGTGGGAAGACAACCCAGGATTTTCTAGGAGAGCTCGCTCAACAAGCTTTGACAAAAATTCAATCATTGCACTCATAGGTGGCTCTCTACTGCGGGCAGGGTGACTCTCTTACAATTTGTGATTCAGGCCCTTCCTATATACAGAAGCATGGTTTAGGCTGCCCTGGCATATTTTCTTAAGGAATTTGATGTTCTTTCTCGCCAATTTCTTTGGAGTGGCAATTTGAAAAATTCTAAATGGAACCTCATTAATTGGGATACTGTCTGCAACCGAAAAAAGGAAGGAGGCCTCAGCCTTCATTCTTCTATCTTGTGCAGCCAAGCTCTTGTTGCCAAGGTCTATTGGCACTAGTGCTCCAGTCAGTCTCAACTTTGGGCCCATATCCTGTCACACAAGTATTTACCTAGTGTTGAACCTTCAGATGTTTCCAGGTTTCCTCTTGAGGGAAGAGGCTCTATGGTGTGGAATACCCTCAAGATTGGCACTCACCTGTTGAAGAAAAGTATTTTTTGGATCTATAACAGAGGCACTGAGGCTCTGTTTTGGAGTGATTCCTAGAATGGGCATCCTCCTCTCTTGTCCTCTCATCCACACTTATAGCCTCTTTATGATTTTTTCCTTTCTCCTGGTTGGAATAAGGTGGCTCATTATAAGGAGGCTCATAACCTAGGCCTTGTTGTTGGTTACAGATGGAAGAATTCTTCTGATTGGCCGTCGGGTGGTTCTCTGGGGGATCGGTTGGAGCTTTCTCAGATCTTGGTTTCTAGGGAGTGTAGCTCTTTGCAAGAAAATGATGTTTTGGCTTGGGGAGGTGCTTCTTCTGGCAAGTATTATGTTTCTTTGGGGTACCTTGCACTGACTAAGAAACTATTTGGCAAGGTAGAGTTTTCTTGGTGGAAGAAAGCTTTGAATAGCTTTTCTTGGCCTAAGTGTTACTTTTCCTCTGGATTCTAGTTTAAAATCATTGTCTTACTTGGGAGAATCTTTGCAAGAGAGGCTTCCAAGGGCCCTCCATCTATGTCTTATGCCATAATAGTGAAGAGATTATTTCCCACCTTTTTTTCCAATGCTCTTTTGTCAAGTAGATTTGGCTCTTCTGGTGGAGTGTGTAGGGATGCTCATGCTGGCATGTTTCTTCCTTGTCTGAGTTCTTGGACCATCTGGGTCATCCCCCTTCCAAGACCTCTTTTCTTTAGGTTGCTTGGAATATTGGCCCTTCCTTTATTTTATGGCATGTTTGTCTTGAGAGAAATAGGAGGATCTTTCATGAGGTGCAGCTGGGGATCAGACACCTATGGGGGAGAATTGTTCATTCTCTTCATGAAACACTCCTAGCAAAATGTGACTTTTGTGGAGGTTTGGACTCTGGAGATGCTTGTATTTACTAATGCCTTTCCTTTCCTCTTTAGGGTGGTGCCCCCTCTCTGTCCCACAGACATCCTGGGAATAGAGCCAGGCAGCACTCTCAGCATGTTAATCATGAGGGGCATTGGACTCCTCCCCAGTCTGGAGTTCTTAAAATAAACACTGATGGCTCTTCTCAAGGAAATCCTGGACCAGCTGGCATTGGGGGAGTTGGGCATGATAGCTCTGGTGATGTTCAATTTATGTTCTCTATCTACAAGGGTTACCATACAAATAACCTCATGGAAGCCCTCGCTATCTTGGTTGCAGTGGAACAGTGTTGTCAACGTGGCTAGAGAAGAATTACCTGTGAGACTGACTCATATAGTAGTGAATTTATTGAATAGATTGAACCTTGTGGATGTGCATTGGCATTTGGCTCTGGTTATTCAAAAAATCACTCAGTTATGCAATTCTCTAGATACTATGTCTTTTATGCATATCCCTCGGGAGTGGAACGGTGTGGCTGATTGCTTGGCTAAATGGGCTTCCGAGCATGCGTTGGATTGGAATATTTTTTATCATAGGATGCTTCTCACTGATTTATCTCACAAGCTAGCTCAATTTGCTGACCAGGATAAAGCTCTTCAGTACTCTTTGTTTCCTCTGTTGTTCTGTACTCTTTGGTATTTAATAAAAATTTTACCCCTCTTTTAGTTAAAAGCTATCTCAGCTATCTCTATTATCTAATCGGAGCTCCTTTATTAATGCTTAATTTCATATTCGGGATTCCTCAAAAAATGTAATTAGCACTTAATTAATCATCTAAATCAACCCATGATGAATATCAAATGCACAACCCATGACAATGAATATATAGCCTAATGACTCTTCATTTGAAAGCTTTATGCGAATGTATAAATGGATGTGTACAGTCATGCACTACATTGTGTTGTAGTGAATATTGAATTTTAAATTGAATAATATTCAATATTGAATATTATGTTGTAGTAAATATTGAATAATATTCAATGATGAATATGTATCTCTCCTTGATTTTCAACCATTGGTATGAGAGCCATGGTTAATTATTGAGTGGAGATGGTGCCAAGACATCACGTCCATTGGTGTGATGGATGTACAAAAGATAAGGATTCAGAAGAGGAAGGTAGGCTTATTAATTTTCTTTCCTTTTGATGTAGTTATGACTACAATTGGCAAAGAGATGGAAAAGAACAAAGAACCCAAGAATTGGGAGGATTACCTTAACAAAGAAATTGTGACTCTAAAAAGATGATTTTGATGCTCGGAGAGTGAATTTCCTGCATGGAGATAGAAAATCAGAAAATTGTGAAAGAGTGGGAGTTTTCTAAAAAGAGAAGTAATGAAGAGATGAAGTTGGAATTGGCTGAGCTCTATATAAATCTTACTGAGTTAGGAATTGAAGAGGAAAAAATGTGAAGCCGAAAAGTCCAAACTAGATGGACCAGCTAGAATTGAAGGTAAAGCTACCGAGAGAATTGGGTCATTGGACAAACCTATGTTTCTTGAGGTTTCCAAGTATAATGGCGGTGGTGGGAAACCATGTGATGTCAATGGTAATGAC
>MU226831.1:162905-175203 GCA_018584345.1 Thuja plicata | reverse complement strand
ATAGGAGGGGCATTTCATCCTCCCCCCTTGAGCATGACTTACTCCTAGGGTTCACAAGGTTTAAATAAAACATAATCATAATTAGACATTATGCCATGATGTAAATGGTCCAACAAGACATTGTGAATAATTGAAATCAAACAATAAAATATATACCACTACCAATTTGATAAGATTCAATAACTAATAGATGACATGCAGGTAAAAGAAAACATAAAATTCTCACATACCAAGCATACACAAGGAATCAAGAAGGATTTAATAATTTTTAGCCGATAACCTGAATTGTTGACACAAGTCATGAGAAAAAGGCTAGGATAGGTCAAACTAATGGGGCGTTATGTTATCTCCCTCAATGAGTTACATCTAGTAAAGGCGCGCTCAATCCTTCGAATTTAGGAGAAATGATGCCTAGTACCTAAAAAATTGAATCGTAAAGATGAAACATATACTTGTACATATATAGTGGCAGGTGATGGATGAAAGATAAGACATCGTATAGTGATATAGGAGCATCCTAGGGAAGTTGGCAATACTGTGTTGACAAAAAATATCTTTAAGTTTTGTTTGGTGCTCAGTTGGTGAGTTGGCAGAGCTTGGTGGAGTTTGGTCATTGTCAATCATTTCGGTGCTTGGTTCTCAATGAAAGGAGTGTTTTTCTTCACTAAATAGACTTGATGTCTATTGGCAGTGCTGATTCACCGAACGGGCTCAGTGGTTTTGTTCATGCTTGGTACCGACTTGGGGGTCTCGGTTGATGTGGTACCGACTTGGGGGTCTCAGTTGATGTGTTAACAGACATTAGAGATTGCATTCATTATTTGATGGGTTTGTTGCGATCTTGCAAAGTTCCAAGGCATGCAGATTTGATGCATTGGATTTTTTGTGGACCTAAATCTGATTTGGGTTGTTCTTATATATATTTATTGTTTATTTGCAGCTAACATGGTCATTTAATATGATTCATCATGGATTACATTGGGTCAACTATCATTTAATATTTGTTTGTGAAGCCAACTTGTGGTTTTTTGTATATAAGGATTGTGTAGGTAGCATTTTAGGGAGAGCAGAGGTAGAAAGAGCGAGTTGATAGAAGACAGTAGTAAGTGGGTAAGAGAAAATTGTAAGAATATTTATTTTCTTGCGAGCAGAAGTTAGATCTCATTTCTTCAACTTAGTTGTAGGGTAGGCTGGTGAAGTTGGATCTTCTGAGATCTTGTTGAATTTTTTAATGTATTAGTCATAACCGGGAAGGCCTTACAACCTGACATGTTGCATTTAATGCTCGGTTAAATAAATAAAAAATTGTTGGTGTTGTTCATATCTTGTGTTCTTGAGTTTTCTGATGTGTTGTGTTAAGCAGTTTGGTTAGACAATATGTTTTCACACCCTCTACCCCTTTTCACTGTGTCAAGTAGACCTCACAAATGAGTAACTAAAAATTTTTCCCTCTCCATACAAACATGCAAAACATGATCAACATGCAAATATAGAAAGAAGTGATTGTTAGTATGGTTAGTATCTTGGTAAAACATAAACTAGTAACCAACATAAAACATAAGATAGGTAAAATACTCATCCATCATAATGCATATAAAAATAAATTAACACTTATTTCCTAGCATGAATATTTATTTTGAATATTAAATAACATTAAAGAACATAAAGCGAACATATGCATAGGAATCGTACATCATAGAACATCCAAGTCATTATAGTACACATGTCGTTATATGCAAATTGAAATAAACACAATATACAATCTAGATAAATATCACCTAAAATATAACCATACATTAATACATGCGAATCCTCAAGGTCATACACACAAAGCTAGACACACCCATGAGGAAGGGCATACATCATCCCACGTGGTTGGAAAAGCAAGAAAATAAATGACATATTTATGGAGCTAGATAAAACTCCTTTATTGATATTATATCATTTTGATTATATAAATTTATTTAAGGTTATAAAACTGCACAAAAGTTCTATTTTCACTAGTCATTATCATCCATGATGGGTTCTTCCTTCCCATCAAAGTCAGAGGAGTTGAGGCAATATCCTTGGGTAGGCACCCTGCTATTAGACAACTTAATAGGAATTGTACTCTCAATTGGGGAATCTATGGTCTTGACTACCTTAGTGTCCCTTACCTATTTATTAATGTTTTATTCATCATAAGATAGCCTTCTATGCACCTCTCCTTATATACATGGAGAGTGAAGTGTAATAGATTTTTGTAATCTCCCAGGGGTGCTACTCATGAAAGATCACACTTTGCACAAACCATATGTAGTCATATAACTCAAACTTTCTTTCGAGGGATTTGTTAGATCTTCATCACATGAGATGTTAATGATGGTCACTTAGTTACTAAGAGTGAAGGTATGGGTGTCAAAGTATAGTGTTGAATCCAGTTACTTTGATACCATATGTAATGCCCTTGTCGGGGAACTCACAACACAAGGACATAATACTCAACAACATGCAATTTTTTTTAAAGACATAACATAGGAATAACAATTAACATTGTTAAATATATATTATTTAATACAACATGAAATAATCCTTTAATCCATAAAAAATATAGGAGTGGCATTACAATATGCATCCTTGAGACTTAGGTTTGGCCCTTAGAATTTGTCTATTATTGTCCATAATTGTTCTAGATAAGATAATAAGAAAGGTTATATTTATGATTAATGTTTAATGACTCATATGACATGCATCTAGTTGTGAGGTCATGTGTGCAAATGCATGTATTATGACATGGTGAAGAAAAAAGAAAGAATAGATTATGTCTATAGTGATAGGTATTTTTTAATGGGCCTTTTCTCATACCGTCTAAAATTTCTACAGTTGGCCATTTATTCAATTATTGTTTGGGTGGTAATTTCAATAATAGAAAGTAGAGGAAAACATGGTAGTGGCTATAATATTTATCCTCTAGTTTCTATTTTAGATTTAAAAAATAGTAGTATGTTGTGTTTCTTAATTTAGTGTAATGCAATATTGTTTTAAAAAATTATTTCGCATATTTGATATGTATTTTATCCTCATGTTGAGGGTTGTTCGATAGAGCATTGCACATAGTTCTTAAGCATAATATAAGTTCTTGCCGAAAGGTCCTTTTGGCACTAGTATTAGCTTTTGAGAGATAGATTGGTGTTCCCTTTTTTCTTGTAAGGTAGCTATTTTCTAGTTACATAGTAATGTTTTACATTAAATTACCACAACACTATAGGTTTCTAACAAGAGTATAATTATATTGAATGATATTAGCATTGATGTTTTTTGTGAAGCCTCGTAGTAGGGCTTGTCATGGTCTTCTCTGTATCCTTTGTGTCAGCTTCAATGTCTTCTAGAGGAACTTTGTCTCTCTTCTGAGCACTTGCATCTATATTTTTACCCTTTGTGGCCGACTTGATACTAACTGTGGGAAAAGGGGAATTTCCATTGGAGATAGTATGGAGTTCTTTGACCTGTACATTAAGGCTTATAATGCCATCAATAGTGTTTTCCATATTTTTTTTTCTCACTGACACAAAAAATTTAATATTTTCCTAGAACCTTTGATAATCATACTCCAGAGATTTTATCATTTCTCATGGTCCACTTTTAGTTTCTTGATCCCATTCGCCAGAGACAATGCATTAGCCAGCGTATTTTCCAAATTATTGGTGGGTAGGTTGGCTTTTATATTCAAAGTGTTAATCTCTAAAATAATCTATAAAAACATAGAGCTTTTATAATCCAAAAAATTCTCTAGACTCGCATTTCTTATATGATTATCTGGTACAGAAGAACCCATCTCCTACAGAGTAATCCTACCCCTCTTAATGGGTGCTTGCAAATCAATATCCACATCCTTGTTCCAAAAGGGAAATGTTCCTCTACATTATCACAAGTGCACAAATTACTTGATTCTAGGTTATCACAACCTATTCCCAATAGGGAAACCTAATCACTAGGTTCAAACAAGTCTTCAACACCAACTTCCAAATATTGGCTACTAGGCACATATGCTATAATTACTCAAATTCCCCATAAAGTGATTCAAAGGACTAGGGGTGACCTATACTAAATAATTTATTCTATTTAGGTCCCTAAGACAAGGATTCGATGATCCTATTCAACATGTGCGACCCTTTGAACATAGTTGCTTTGAAAACCCAACTTCTTGCTTGTAGCCTTTTCTAGAAGGATTTTTGACTTTACACAAAATAGTTCCACATAACCACCCAAAGAGATGAGAGATTCAAATACCTTTATGGCCTACGAGATTAGAATTAAGAACCAAAACATGAAAATGAAAGGAAGACAAGATGATACCCAATCTTGACAAGGCAATTAGGTCTAATTAGATCTGCATTTGCACTACAAGTACTACTTCCTTTCAACAAATACCCAAACCAACACTTAGATCATGTGAGGGAATACATAAGGGTTTACACACCAATTTATAGGTCTTGGTGAATCCCCAAAGGAAAGTTATGTGGACTGTCCTAAATCACTGGTTGATGCACACATGGACATGTACACCTAGGGTATCATGGAAAACACTTCTCCCTATAGTTTTCCAAACCAAACCTGCATAATCTAAAATTAAATAGACAATGCTTGAATTCCAACAAGGGACATTAGATTCCCATGGTGAAATCGAAGAGAAAACACAACTATTAGATGAAACCCTGATTTAGGGCCTACAAATCAGGCAACAAGAGTAAAAATTCAATAACTTGCAATGGACAGAGCATTAAGACATGAGACCAAGTGAAAAAGGAAGACAATTCACAGGTCCAACTTAATGTATCATACTTTCATCCAAATTTTTCTTTACCTGTGTGTACCAACTGACTATTTATGAATTTGTAGAGAAATGGTTGATCTTTATTGATTTTTAATGCCAATTTACAAATGTTAGCCTACCACCCACCTATAAGGGATTTTTTAGGCATTTCCAATGGGTACATCTCATGTTTGAACTAATTATCTATTTGGGAATGGATTTACAATTTTTAACCAGAAGTTTCTAAAAGTTGCATTGACAACTTTTGAGCAACTTTGCAATAGTTTGCAATTTTGCACTCCAGGTGACCAACTTGGTCAAAACCAAATGTTATGATCCCTAATGGACCAAAAAAATGTAAACACATGAAAAAATAATAAATTAACCTAATTCTAAGGTTTGGGCCACTAGTTGACCAATAGTTGACCAAGGGCTTATTAATGCCAATCTTGGGACTAGGTCTTACAAAGATGTGGCCAATATGAAACCTTTAGACTAACATGTCCTATAGACTATTATGGCCTTGAGGGAGTCTAGGTATGCCAAAGGAAAACTTAGTTTGTCTAGGACACTCTTGCACCATAATCCCCATGAGGATTTGAACTCAAGTTCCCACTTGAGGTTAACTGATCAAGAGTGATGCCATGTTGTTTGATTTTCTTCTCTATCATCTAGGTAGTATCAATATTAGGGAGTCCTTCCCACTTGACCAGGTATTGGATATACTTCTATTTCCTTGTTTTCTTCAGCACTTCGGAGTCAATAATTGTTTCCAACTCCACTAGTTTTCTTTGTGGAAGATTTGTTACATAGTCTCCATCTTCCTCAGCCTGTGGACCCTACATATTTGTTACATATGATACACATTTGTAAGGGGTGAGGTCTGCAACATTAAATATAGGAAAGATCAATAAGGTACGAGGAAGAGAGATTTTATAAGCATTTCACTCATCTTATTGAGAATGGTGAATGGCCCAAATTTCTTCATGTGTAGCTTTGAGTATCTGACCTTAGGTAGTCTATATTTCCTTAGGTATGCCCATACCTTATCTCCAATTTGGAAATGAATCTCTCTCCTTTTCTTATCTGCATGTGCTTTGTATTTCATGGTGGACTACTGCAATGTGTCTTTTACTTCTACCTTAACTTTGGTGATTATATTTGCTAGATCTTCACCTTGTGCACTCACTCTGAAATCCTCAGGTAACTCTTCTAACTCTAGAGGACCCTTGGAGTGTAGGCCATAGATAGTTTAGAAAGATGTTTTTCCTGTAGACCTGTTTAAAGAGTCATGTTAAAAGAAAATTCTGCTTGGGGAAGTATCACATCACAACTTTGAGTATACTATTTTGTGAGGCACCTTAGGAGATTTCCAAGTGACCTATTGACCACCTATGTTTTCCCATCTGTTTGTGGGTGATAGGTAGAACTATAGGTCAAATTTGTGCCAAGCTTTTTGAAAAGAGTCCTCCAAAAATGTCCTTGAAATTTAACATCTCTATCTGAAACTATTGTCTAAGGTAATCCATGAATTCTGACTACTTCTTTGAAGAAGAGATGTGCTATGTGTGAGGCATCATTTGTTCTTTTGCAAGGAACAAAATGCACCATTTTGCTAAACCTGTCAACCATGACAAAAATGCTATCATACCCCTATTTTGTTCTTGGTAGACCCATTACAAAATCCATGGAGATGGACTCCAAAGGTCTAATGGGTATAGGTAGAGGCTGGTTTAAGCCTTGGTTAGTGGATACCCCTTTAGATTGATAACAAATGGAGCATGATTCAATAAATTTTCTGACATCCTTACCCAATTTTAGCCAAAAATAATTTCTCTTTACCAAGTCTGTTGTCTTGTTTATTCCAAAGTGACCTCCTATGCCACCATAATGCTTTTTCTCTGATTATATTTGTTCTCATGGAACACTTGGGGATGTATAACTGAGCCCATTTAAAAAAAAAGATTATTTTAGATAAAAAATTTACAAAAATCATTGTGATACCTACCTGTTAGATTGGTGCACACCTCAAAGGCTTCTCCAAAATCTGGATGCCCTACATATAAGTGTTTGAGTGAGTTAATGCCCACACTCTAAAGTTGAACTTCTTCAATCAATCCAACCCTTCTACTAAGTGCATCAGCCACCTTATTGGCTAGTCCCTTTTTGTGTTTTATATTGAATGTGTATGCCTGTAGTTGTTACATCCATTTTATATGTCTAACCCCTAGTTTGTCCTGAGTATTGAAGAAACTCATGCATGGTTATTAGTGAAAACTATAAACTCCTTTGGAAGAAAATAATGCCTCCATTTTTTAAGTTCTTGGACCATGGCATATAATTCTATATCATAAGTGGAGTACTTTTTCTTTGCGTCATTTAATTTTTCAAAGAAGAATGTGACAGCCTTACCTTCTTAGCTTAGTACAACACCTATTGCCAAATTGCTTGTATTTTTCTCCACAATAGACACTTTTTTGAAATTAGGTAGGGTTAGGATTGGATATTGGGATACCCTATTATTGATGTATTGGAAAGAATCACTAGCCTCTTTAGTCCATACTAACTTAATCTTTTTACCACCTTTAGTAGTGTCCAACATAGGTGGACACACATGACTCAAATTTTTAATAAATTTTCTATAAAAGTTGGCAAGACCATGAAAGCTTCTAACATCACCTTGGTTCTTTGGTGGAGGCTAGCTAACAATTGTTTCAACCTTTTTAGGGTCCATTTTTAGGGTGCCTTGTGAGATGACAAACCCTAGGAACACAAGTTCCTTCTTCATAAACATGCACTTCTCCAAGTTAATCACTAACTTGTGTTGATGAAGTCTCCTCAAAACTTGTTTCACATGTTCAAGATGTTCTTCTCTGTGATGACTATAAATTAGTATGTCATCAAGATAGATTGTAACAAATTTTCCCATAAAATCAATGAAAATCTCATTCATGAGCCTCATGAATGTTCTTGGGACATTACTTAACCAAAAAGGCATGACAATCCATTCAAAAAGGCCTTCAATTGTTTTAGGTGCAGTCTTCCATTCATCCCCTAACTTTATTCTGATTTGGTGATATCCTAATTTCAAGTCTATCTTGGTGAGGTAACAAGAATTGCCTAACTGATCAAGTAAGTCTTCCATTCATAGAATGGGAAATCTGTATCATATGGTGATCTTGTTTATGGCCCTACTATCTGTAGATAATCTCTAATTTCCATCTTTCTTGGGTGATAGGACTGATGGGACAACACATGGGCTAAGGCTCTTTTCAATCAGTCCTTTGTTAACCAATTCACTGATTTTTCTTGCAATCTATGATTTTTGAGTAGGCGTCATTTTATAAGATGCTTTATTTGGTAAGGAGGAGCCAGGTATCAGATCTATTTGATGGCTAATGTCTCTTAAGGGAGGGAGGTTTGTGGGCAGTTCATTAGCAGTGACATCACTATATTTATTTAACAATTCCTTAACTTCATTTGGTATGGGATCCTTATCATCAGATCTGATGCTATCCTTTAGCTTAGAAATTAGGACAAAAGCTTTAGTCTCAGGTTCCTTCAACACTTGCAACATTTCCTTTTCACCTAAGGTGATAATAGTAGATTCTTTCTCTATTTTAGTATCAGGCAGGGGCTTCATGGTAGAAGTTTCTCCATTCTTGGTGATAGAGTAGGTGTTCTTCCTATAATGATGTGTGAGATCCACATCATATTTCCAAGGTCTACCTAGTAGGATGTGGGAAGCATCCATTTCCAATACATCACAAAGTACTTTATCTTTAAAATCTGCTATAGAAAATTCTACCCATGCTTTTTCAGTTACTAAAGTTTGTTGACCTTTTGTTAGCCATGAGACATGGTAGGGAAAAGGGTGTGGTATCTTAGGTATATTTAATTTTTGAAACATTTCAAAAGACACTAAATTTTTAGTTGAACCAGAATCTAACAGTAGATTACATACCTTTTCATGACATTTGATTTTTGTCCTGAAGAGGTTCTTCCTTTGAGATGGTTCTTGGCTTTGTGGTCAAAGGGAGAGAGATATTCAATGAAATATCTATCAGGGAGAGAAAGAATCAAAGAAATAACCATCCATCAGAGGGAGATAATTGGAGAGATTTAACACTACATATCTATCCAAAAAAGGGAGAAGAGATTCTACAAGAAAGGGAGAGACATAATCAGAAGACAAAATTTCTACACCTATCTATTGAAGGGAATGAAGAAAGGAAGAGAACACAATAGAATCAAATCAAAGCTAGAAAAGCCTAACGAGATTCAGATATTTGAATTAGTTATAGAACAATAAGTTTGGTATGTTATGGCATGTTTTTTACTATATATTTCATAGTATATTGCCATCAATGCCAAAGAGAGAGATTGATGAACTATAACTGATTGAATTTTTGAAGATGATAAGTTGATGATCACCGAGATGTAAAAGTGAATGCAAGACATTAAATCAGTTAATGTATTATATTGTCATTGATGTCAACTTGATATGGTTTGATTATTCAAACACAAATTATCATAACCTTGAAGATTTGAAGAGACAAAGTTTATGCTATTGGTAAAACATAAAATTTTTATATACACTGAGTTACAATGAACATTGACGAACAGTGAACGCTAAGAAAGTGTTTCCAAGCAAGTGTATACCAAGTACCATAGTAAATGAAGATGATGAGTGATCATAACTGAAGTTGATGACCGAGCATAACTGGAGTTCAAGAATGACAAAATAACTTAGCTGCCGAGCTATATTTAGGATTGACTGATTGATTGCTTTATTTTCAATGATTAGTTAAACTAAAGATAGAAGAATATTTAATGTATGTTTTATTCACTGTTATCAAGGTGAGATTTAAAAAATAAAACAAAAGTAGATCTTTACGAGTTAAAGCAACACATGGAAAGTTTTACGGATCAAGGAGAGATCTATGAAAAAAACAAGGAGATTGAGTGGCTAATCATGTCTATATAAAGAGACACGGAATTCAATATGAAGAGAGGAATGCTGAATACATTTTGTGTGAAGATAGAACTCTTCATGCAGATTTGATCATACAGGTTGAAGAATAGAGGCAAGGAATTATACAGACACCAAGCAATAGCGGACAAAGCATACACTGAGAAGAAAAAAGAATGAAATAAAATGAAATAAAGTGTATATTGATCAGAGAGGTATTATTGGACTAAAATTATATGTTAATATTTTTAAAATCAAAGTTGCATTTTGCACAAATCATTTACTGTATCAGTTTAACCATTGATTTATAAAATCTCTTAACCAAGTGGGATTTAACCGTCCTTATTGTATTTAGATAATCAAGAGTATCAAAAGGTTTTCTTATTGACAACATAATGAGTGCTAGGTCAAAAGACAAACTGTTGGTTTTAAATCCTCTAACAAGGTCACACTTAATAATGTGTATTGTAACCTTTAACAGGGTTGGCTCTTCACCGGGATCACTTTAGAAGAGTGAAAATATTTTGGGTTACCAGTCTCAGGTGGTTTTTACCATATTGGGTTTCCACATTAAAATCTATGTGTCAAATGTTTATGTGTTTCATTGCATTGATATTTTTCTTTACACATTATCGAAACTAGATTGGTCGGTTAACACTAAGTTTATTTGCTGCTACTTGGTAAAGTATAGAAAAGAGAAAAATTATATCTTACCGAGTAGCTTATATTTGTTAAATTTATTCATGGCATACATCTTGATGATTTGGGGGTTTGGCTGCCAACATGGCATTCCACGTAGGAAGATTTGACCCAGTCTAGCTAGACCTAGTTAGAATTTGGTGATTCATACTAGGATGAGTCCCCTTAGGAGTCATCCCCCCACAAGAGGTCACATGGGAGACCCACCCTTTCAAAGAAAAGGGTATATATATAAGGTTTTTTTTTTAAAAGAAATTATACAATTGCAAATTTCTTTACTTATTTAAGAATATAAGGGATTTGTGAAGCTAGGAGGCATTTTGTTTCTGAAGAAGTGTGAAGGCAATTTTTTTAGTCAAGAAGCATTAAACCAAAAAAAAATTCTTGGTTCTATTTGATCAATGGAAATAAAGGGACTAGAATAAGGAAATATGATCGTAAAAGCGATGAAGATATTGGAAGTAATCAAGGTATATATATTTATCCTACATTGCAAAATTTGATGGAGATGAATGAGGAATCGCTTATCAGTCAAATTGCACCGGAGCACCGGGTACCTTAAAGAACTATTAAATTGCATGTCAAAAAAATGTGGAAGGAATATTTTGACGATAAATCTTTGGTGGAAAAGAAAAGTTGTTTGAAAATTTATTCAGGAATAGAGAAATGACTATGGTTTTGGATTTTTTGGGTGTTTCAATAATAGGAAAAGTGCAGGAGGTCAAGCAAAAGAAACAATAATTGAAAATTTAAAAGATGCATTGAACATTGTTAACTAGACAAATGGAGGACCTAATTTAAATGTTTCTCGAAGAGCATTAATGACTATGATTTCTAGTAAGAGATCGACACATAGAAATCAAGTTTGAGAAATTTTGGATTTACTCAAGGTATCTTGAAGAACTATTTAGAGATACATTAGGAAGAGAATTATGTTGGATATGGACATTGAAAAGAATTGGGTATAGATTTGTAGAGTTCCTTGAAAAGAAAGAATTTCAGAAGATGTAAGAAGACGTGCCATTGATTTTTTGGCCAACCACTCTCATGTTTCTCCCAATAGAAGGGACACTATAAAGATGAAAGATGAAGAGATCGGTATGAAGATTTCACATCCAAAAATTTTTGTTGATACTACATAAAGTGAACTATTTGGAGCATTCAAACAAGAATTTTTAGATGTGAAAATAGGTTAGAGAATGTTTGAGATGTTGCACCCTTTCTTCATATGCATAAATAAGGTTCATGAAACATGTTGTTGTCAAAATCATGTTGAGTTTCACTTATACTTGTAATCATATAAAAAGTTTATGGCAGTACTTAATCAAGATATGGTTCAAGGAAGTACAATAGAATTTGTGAAGTCCATTCTATGTGATAAGTCAAAAGACTCAAATGAATTCAATGTCTAATGTATAAAAAATGAATTTAATGATTGTGGAAATTTATAGAAATTTCCTTTATAATTTGATAATATTGATGTTACAACACCAATCTAGTGGAAGAGATTTGAATATGAGAGATACCAAATGAAGACAAGACAAGAATAAAAAAAAATTGCATTGAAGGAGAGTGAATTACTGTACCTTCAGTTCATGGACAGATTTTGATCTATGATTTATCCACAAATCCAACATTGTCATGGTGCACGCTGGAAATCTAAACAATTTTGTGATCCCAAAAATTGTTTCCCACTTGGTTGTATTGTTTTAGTGATGAAGGGTGCTCCCCTTAATGCCACAAACACATAACAGAAACAGAGAAGCAACAACAATTTGCAAGAACAGAAAATGGGCTTCTTATTATCTCCACAAATGTGGAATTACAAACTTTCA
>MU226831.1:130928-155482 GCA_018584345.1 Thuja plicata | reverse complement strand
TATATATATATAACTTTAAATTGCAGGTCAATTTAAGTCTGCAAAAGCCTTTAATTGGTTAGCCATGCAACATGGTAGAATCAATGTTAAGTTTCTTTAGAAATTCTTTTAAAGTGGAAATGGAAATGGAAAGCATGATGGAGCGGGAGCATGTAGTCTGATAATATGAACTTCAAGGTACATACATTTGATATTCAACTTGTTTGTAGTATAGTATGTACCCATTCTTTAATATTCATTTGCCAGAAGTAAACTAATTATACTAAATTATTATATATCTAGGTAACATGATAGAGAATGCAAAGAAAATAGTTGGATAGTGTCGAAATCATTTAGCTACTCGAGACACAAAATACAACAAACGTTATTTTTGAGAAGTGATAGGAATTTAAAACTTTCATTTTTTCAAACTCAATTTATAAAAATTAAATTATAGGTCACATGAGTTCAGGTTGAGTCTATATATAGCATGTTTATGTATTTTACATTTTCATAATTGAACTGAGATCTAACTAATTTATTTATAATTTATATTTTGTCTAGATATGAATCGATCCAATCCTTAGAATTGTCAATCAATTATTGGATTTAGAAGTTTACATCAAGTGATGACTATAGGATAACACAAGCCTCCATTGATTCAACTAAGAGATAAATAATTATCTTGTGAATATTATGTTAACAACAACACATTCAGTAGATGTGTTAATATTATAAATGAATATATTTCACAATGGGATCAAAAAGAGTTAAACATAATGCCTCCTTATGAAGATGATGGCAATGACATAGACATCCATGATCCTATATATTCAGCTGATTATGAACATGTTTTTGATTTAGTTATTACAGGTGCATGCTAACATACATGTACAAATATTTATTTATTTATTTATAGAACTTATATATAATTTATTAGGTTTGCTTGAGTAACATTCAAATTTTAGTAGTCCAAACGAAAAGTTTTGTTATTAATTTAAATGCATGATTCATTTTTACATTTGTAGGTGATATTTTTTTTATGGTTGCAATCCCAAGAATGTAGAAGGTGTAGATTATTATCTACTAAGATGCACTAAAGAAAAACACAAGTTGCCACAAAAAATTGTTGATTGTGATGGACAAAAATATCCAAGTGGTTCAGTTGTTATTGAAGGCACCTATTATCAACAAGTTAAGATTGACAAAAATAGAGTTCAATTTATTGAATACATGCATGGATAGAGAGTTCTACATTAGAGTCACTTGGTTATAGCGACAAAGTTGCAGTTTCAGACTGTGCCAAAAAAGGACGTGGAAACCAAAAGTGGAAGTTGACTATTGAAAAACATGAAATTTTTTTGCAGATAGTAAAGGATAGATAGGATACAGAGTACATGTATCTAGACCTAACTTAGGTTTTTAATGTGTTTTCATAGATCTAGCTCATGCATACTTAAATCATATTTGAAGTAGACTATAAGTGATTGAACCTGGATGTATATACATATTAGGTAATATTAGGGCTTAAGTGTACATAATAGGGCTTAAGGGTGCATAATAGGTCTTAAGGGGTTATATTAGGTTGATTAATAAATTGATTTGATTTTTCAATTAGATTGAATAAATATTGATTAGGTTATATTAGATTGGTACTTTAGATTGATTTTATAAATTGATTAGATCCAGTAATTAAATTGATTAGGTATGTTGATTAGATTGAACTTATATTGATTAGGTTTTGAATTTTAATTGATTAGAACTTTGAAAACTTTTTTTAATTTGTTAGATTAGATTTATTTTTGATTGATTAATAAATTGATTAGATTGTTCTTTTAGATTTATTAGGCTTCAAATTATTTTCAAGGTCTCTACATTATATTAGATTGATAGTTTGGTTTCCTTTATTAAATTTTCTAGATCAAGATACTTGGTTTGAAAATTAGTAGTGTAATTGTTTTAAATTATCTAATGTATAATTTGACATTATGTGTAGTTGAAATCATAATATTAAGTTGATTTGTTTTATCATTGTTATTATAAAACAAATTATGCTATGTTTTAGTAGTTTAGTATTTTCCCTCTTGGGTTCCCTAGTGGAGCATTACAATTTGAGTGTGGAAATAAATGCATTTATTTGTGGTTGTTTGTTTTGAATTTTAAAATAAAGAGGGAAAGAATCAGTCATTTCATACTACACTTTCTTGCCATTTATTTCTCAGTTCTATAATGGCTTCATCTATACAATTTTATTCTTTGTTTATTTATTTATTTGTGAGCCTTATACCAGATATTGTATGTGTATGTAGCAATAGTAGTTGGATTAAATTTATGAAGGCATGATACGATGTGTGAGAGTGTGTGCATACTAGAGAACATAAAGTTTATAATTGTTTGTATTGTAAAACATAATGCACCAATAACTGTAAGGATGTGTGGGAGAATGTGAATATGAGAGAACATAAAGTTTACCATTATTTTTTATTGTAACATACAATGCACCAATAGTTGTGCACATTTGTAGTTAAATAGAATATATCGTCAATTTTGGGAAAAAAATTTGTGGTTTTATTTGTAAATATTCAAGTAAATTTTTGAATAAGAATTTAAGAAATTTTGTCCAACTTGGTGTGTATTATAAACACAAATGTACCAATAGTCATGCCCTTGTATTCTTCAAATACATATAATATAGTGAACAGTTACTGGTGTATGATGCAATTATGTATTGGGTCATTTGTGTAGTAATTCTTAGCTAACAAAATAAAGTTGTTTGTGGATTCAGGTGTGCAAGGAGTGTAAAGTTATTGGAACACTTTTGGTTACTAGTGCTCTTCCCCTAGTTTAATTTTGTTAACAAAGAGACACATTGTGGTTTGATTTTATTTGTATATGCATGCATAATATAGATACAATTTCCAGATATTTTAAAAAAAAATTCTAAAGGAGGAAATTATCTTTGATTTTAACTTTCTTAATTTGCATCAAAGGAAATCATAATACTTTTGTTTTGTTAAATATATTGTTCATCAAAAGAAAGTGTCAGAAAAAGAATGAATATAAGGAAATGTGGTATTTGAAATAAATAATTGATAATTTGAATTTACTGTTAGCCATATAAGTAGTTATTAAAGTACAATTTAGTGAAATGAGTTAAATATATAATTTAATCCTATTAATATACTAGTATTTAATATTGTTCTGTATTTGTATTTTAAATATAAATTTCAACTTATAATAGCTTATTATCATTATAACTCCGTTCATGATGGTTCATTGATCGACATAACTGACCTAATAATATTTGAATTTAAACCTTCATAATTTTTTTTAATTAAGTTTCATATTTTCGTTTATTGGTGACACTTATCCACATTAAATGATAAGGGATATTAGACCTTCCTACAATGAATGTTCCTATCAACAGATTTGGATTTGATATTTTTGTCTTATTGAATAAATTAGTCTTGCACTTCCTTATAATTGTCTCTTTCTTCCCAATTGCTCTTACTATATCGCTAACATAATAATAAATTTGAAATACTCTCTATTCACATCAAGATAGTTTGTGGATCTATCATGGCACATACATCATAAGTTTAGTAACTTGGCTGTAAAAATTGGGTTAGGTGAACTAATCAAGAGAATCCATACCTTCTTTGTTTCATATATCAATTAGTCTAAACTTTATATGAATATATCTCCTTGGCATATGAATATTTTTTCCTCCCTATTCATTTCTTTTATTATGCTCTTAGATCACCCTCAAAATGGGTAAAAGTACAAAGTTGTGTCACACTTTAATAAAGGAAATGATCAACACTAATTCAAGTTTTCCAATTGAATCACTAAAAAGTGGGATATATGTTGATAATTTTTAAATGCTATAAACTAATGAACTGTTTAGTTTTTAATATATTTTATGGTTGCAATTTTGTAAAAAAGTTAAAAATTATAAAAAATATAGATTTAAAGAAAATAAAAACTAAAATTTAGCTGTTAATAAAATGTTGAAATCGGAGTTACATCATCCTTTAACTTTTGTATAGTATTTTATTCTTTTTTTATTCAATTTTTTTTGCGTGTATAGATAACTTGAAACTTTAGTGCATGTATATCTTTTCACTATTTTTATAAATGTATATCTAAATATAAAATTAAAAATTTGCGTGTACTAAAATATCTCTCTTTCAATTCAATGTCACGTTTTGTCTTAGCTATTCATAAAAAATAGAAACAAATAATATCCTCTTGATATAGATTCATTCCTCTACTGCATCATATTTTTTCCAAAACTTTTATATAAATTTTACTATTTTTCATGATAAGATAATAAAGTAAATATATTTGTGTTGATGACTCCTTTGAATAAAAATTAAAAATAAAATATCAATATTAATTAAAATATTGGAAAAATATGGGTAACACCCCACAACAGAATGGTAAGTTGTGAGCCTCTAGTCCAAGAGGTCTTAGGTTAGAGTCTACTCGAGCCCCAAGATAAAATCGACTTTGGCCCATTACCCATAAAAAAAAAAAAATATTGAAAAAATATATTCTTAGAAAATTTCACTTATAGATCCACAAAAGGGTATTTTTATATTTTTAAAAAAATATCAGTAAAAGGAATATGAGTTGTTGAAACATTGCTTTTTTGAATTAATTTTATTTTTTTGGTAATTGGACCTAAGGTTGTCTAAAATATGCATTCAACAAATATTTCCAATTAGAAAATTATAGATACATATCTAACTTACCTAGAATGAATTTAACTAGACCATATATTTGACAAAAAATAATTTTTAGTTATAAATATTTAAATTCAGTTGTGTTGATAAGCTTGCCTAAAGTGTGACACACCTTTGTACTTTTACCCTTACAGTACCTAGTATAATATAGTATATACACAACCAAATAAATATGAATTTACACATACTCTATATTTTATAAAGTAGCTAAATCATCTACCTCCTTGACTCTCTAAGAAACACATTTTGCATCATAACATTTATTTAATTCAAATTAACATACTCAAACATGTCATAATGTCAAATAGTAAATGGTACAACTAAGTTTAAAAATACAACTACATAAAATATCATTCATTTGTAATATCTTTTAACCACATTACTTTGTCACAACTAAGAAGTAATTTATCCATTTCTATACACATTTATACCAAGAAAATATGCATTTTTCTAACAAAATCCTTTATCTCCATGATAGTAAAATTACAATACTTTATTACATTTGTTCAAATTAATGTGTAACTAAGATATATTGAATTTTTAATCTAAACGTAAACCATATAAGAGACTACAAACATAATTATTCAATTTGACACATGCAATATAACCTCAATCCAGAATCAAATCAAAACTTTAATGTCACTATCATCATAATAAAGTATAGTTTCTCAAGGTATAATAAAAATATGTAGTATTAATGTTCAACTATAAATCAGATCATCACAAGGTCAAATTCATGAACATTAAAGATTGTGACATAGCATTAAAAGTAAGTGGAAATAAGAATGAATAAGACTTGTGAACCAACTCTTGAATAAGAACACAGTAATTATATATTAATTATTACTAAATAATCAAATAAAATTTAAATGAAATGATAAGTAAAACATAGATATAAAATTTCTCCTATGCATCAACTATTCCATTCAAATGGTAAGGAATGTGATATCATATAACATGGATCCAACATTTAGATATTAAGAGTAAATTTCAGATAGAGAAAATTTGTCGTAACACAACAAGAATCTATCATTTTGTGCTGCTTTGTCATTTCAGACATAAGGTTAGGGTTTCTTTCTAGTTTTATCTACTACAGTCCCTTTTCCATAACATTATTGATCATAGGAAGAAAGAGAGAAAGCCCATTCTACATGAGGGTCTTATCCTTTTAATTGTTGAGTATATTAAGAAAGTTGTTGTTAGTAGCCCTCTTATCCTCTCCCCTACGGATTCTGGTTCTGCTAAGGCTTTGGGTAAATGGATTCGGGAGGGTGAGAATAAAGCAGAGTTGACAGCAGGTAAAAAAATAAATTTTGAAAAGAAGGATGAAATGGAAATTGATTCTGAAGGGGAGAGTGTTGATGGCTATGTAGATACTAATTGTTTCAGCCATACCCAATTTGAGTTGGAAAGAAAAGAGACCCTTTCGACCTTGGTTAGTGATTCTAGTGAATAAGAGGATAGGGATGAGTATGCCCATGAAGGCAAGGATAAATGTGACAATGCTAAAGTCAAGTATAAAGATGCGGATGTGGGTGGTCTAAAGGTTCCCATTCTAGTCAACTATGCTATCCCTAAAGAACATGATGTTCCTATTTCCCCAAAGCTTGAATTGGTTATGGAGGTGTGGTTAGATAGGAAGTAGGACAATGGGACTCTTGTTTTTGAGACTGTTGAGAAGGGTAATTTCCCTTCCATCTCCTGGAACATTCCCTTTGCAAGAATGGCTGACATGTAGGAAAGGAATGTTCAACTCCTTCAAGAGGACATGGATGACAAGATTGATCCCCCATTCGATATTTTCCAAATGGTGAAGGCAATGTCAATGTATTCATTCCGCCTTATGAAATAGGTTTTCAAGGAAATAAAAAGCATCAATCTTAGTTTCCGATCCAAATTTGATCTTCTTCATGGGAACTTGGATACTGGGATAATGGGGATTGATGTCCAAAAGGATAAAGAGGATGATAAAAACATGAAAGATATGCGGGACACAATGGATATCTTGGAGAACACTCTTAAGAAGCACGTAATGGATAATAACCTTTTTATGGGTTCTACAATGGAATGCTTCAATAACATCAAGTCTGAGCTGAATGTTGGGTCTCTGACTGTGAAGCTCGAGGATGACAAAGATGAAGAGGGTGATGCTGGTCTGGGCAAGTGCACTTGATCTGCTAAAAATAAGAAGATCCAAGATAGGATCCTGGAACTATGAGATTTTAACACTACAATCAAGAAGATGTCTGAGGCTAAGAATGAGGTGGAGGGAAATCTTCTAGAATTTTCCTAGGTCCTATTGTTCCCTTTTTTCTGTGCTGGTTTTTTAGGTTTTCAGTTGCTGGTTTCTGGATTTTTGTTTCTAGTTTTTGTGTTTGTTTTGGGTTTAGCAAGTTGGTTTCCAGTCTTGTTTATGTTCAATGGGCTTAATGTATTTTCCTTTTTTTAATGATTGTAAGGGGCTTTGGGCCACCCTTAAACCTATTTTTACTACCAATCAAAAACAAGAATCTATTAGGAAGAGATATTGTGAAACGACCCTAATAAAAGTGAAGCATGAATTGTAATGGGACACCTTAAATATATTGAATCAACTATAAAAATGAGTCAGATTAGAAGATCGAAAGGATAGGAGAGTACATATTTGTATGGTTAGGGACATGGTCAACAAGCCTTGAAGTTGGAATTCAATTTTAAAACCAAAAGAACCACTAATTACACTAAGAGGTGTCTATATAGCCATAGCACAGGCTCAACCACCAACATGGGAATACGCAAAGAATATGATGTGTACATAAAAAAGAAATTCCATTAGTTACAAACCAAATAAATTTAAAAAAGACTAACCCCACATTTTGTGGACCAGGAACTATGTCAGTCAGACCTTCCACAGGAACCCTAGGGGTGGGGATTTCCCCATGCCCATGGGATAACCTATGGGGTCCCTGCTAGCAGGGTGTTGTGATGATGCCATTGGTAGTCTGCATTGCCTATCGGTAACATACATTGCACGATCAATAGTGCAACTACCATGACTATGTGGAAAGAAGCAATGGGGTGACATAGGGTGGTGGCCCCGCGCCCCCAATCAAATTTATTTATTTTTTAATAAAAGATGAAATGCTCAATAAGGGCATTTAATTTTTTTTAATTGTTTTTGTAATGCATGCCCACCTACGGGCCTTACTTTTTTATTTTGTTTTTAAGAGAAGAATCCGACAAGCTAGAGGAATTCAAAGAGGCACTCTTTGGGGAAGATGTGGAGATGCTCTCAGATTATAAAAGAGCTTCCCCATTACATTTTTTGTTTTGTAGAGAGGAGCAGTAGAGAGATTTTAAGCACTAGAGAGTTTTGGAGGAGATTTGAAGAGCTTGCACATTTAAAGGTGAGGAATTTATTTTTTGCATATGTAGTTTTAATAATTAGTTATTTATTTAGTTTACAAATGTTCTATTTAGATTTAGATATATATTTAGAGTTAGATTTATATTGAGTTTTGTATTTATATTTAGATTTAGTTTTTACTATTTTATTTAGTTTTTTTTTTAATATCGTATTTAATAGTTTGATTTAAATATTATATTTAGTGTTAAAATATTAGATTTATTTTATATTTTAATAGTTTAATTTAAATATTAGATTTTATTAGTTTGATTTAATATATGCATAATAATCTTTATAGATGTTTAAATATGGAGGGCAATACCATCATATTTATTTAGATTTAAATTATTTGGTCATTATTTAATTTTATTTTATATGGATGGCAATGCCGCCATATTATTAACCATTTGAAAATATTAATCTTAAATGTTTTTAATATTAATTTTTCTAAATCTTAATTTTAAATATTATATTTAATGTTTTTGATTAAGTAAAACAAGTTTTAAAGGATGCCTGAAACCCAGAACAAAGTGAAAGATCATAAATAAATCCCAGACTAAAAGGACAGAGCCAAAAAGATGAAATAGGCCATCATAGGGCCACAAAACCAGGTTTTGAAGGGGCCTATGAACCCTGTACACTCAAATTTTGAGGGGGATCTGAAACCCCACTTAGACGAGTAGCTGCACAAAGCTAAAATAAACTTGAAAACTAGCAGCACATAAAGAATAGCTAGACATCAATCTAGAAAGGATAGCCTCGTTGTCTAGAATAGGGCCTGAGGACTATAAATTAATCCAGAACAAGGGAGGAAGCTGGCTCCCCACACCAAGACATATGGCCACAAGAAGGATAGCCAGAATGGTTAATATACATTTAAGGATCTCTAGCATAAATAGTGGGGGTTTTGACTTGGTCCCCAAAACCAAAAAATACCCTCTAGAGGCGAACCCCATAGAAGAGACAATGTGAGAAGATGAGTAAAAATAATCCTTAATAAACTCTGATCTTCCCACAAAAGAGACTGTCCAAATCCCCTGGGTCAAGTGTCCATGGAAAAGGAGATACCCCAACCAGCAACCCTTTGTCACTTCTGCACGACCATTCTTCATCTCAACAGAAGCAACCTCCACCTCCATAGGTAAAGAAAAAGACCGGGAAGGAAGAAGGTCAACCATACCTTAGCCAAAAATACTTGAAAGCTCCCCACCTCCATAGGAGTCCATGAGGGAAGGTGAGAAGAGACAACAACAGAAACCTAGAAACACGGGCGAGAAACAACTTGGGGAAACTCCCCACCAACAAACTCTGCTCCACAAAGTGAAAAAATAAAGCATACGAGTAGCACTAGAAGACATGGCTTAGAGGCCTCATCAGGTAATCCCCAAACCAAAGATCAGTAGCTCCAACACCCACACAACCAAAACACCCAGAAAAGTGAATATTATATTTAATGTGGAAATATTAGATTTACATTGTATTTTAATAGTTTGATTTAAATATTAGTTTTAAAGTTTTGGTTTAAATAGTTTTATTTAAATATTGGTTTTAAATTTTTGGTTTAAATAGTTTGATTTAATATAGGTATACTAGTATTCTAAACTATTTTATATGATCACTTCATTATAGATGAGTGGGGTCGAGAACCCCTTGTTAAGGAAGTATTTTTAGAATATATGAGACCCATTGCACCATTGATTAGGTTCCCTAGGTATATATAACCCAAATTTGTTATGGAAGCACTAGATTATGATTGTTGGTGGAGGGGTGACTATTGACTTGCCCACTTATGTCTAGGGAAAGAATGAATTATAGGACAATGAAGAGTAGCACAATGGATTTTTAGAGTTCACTACTAGTTTTTTAATTGAGATCTAGTACCAGTAAAATGGGGATCACATATTTTTTAGTATCATTTCTTTGTATTGCAAATGAGAGATCATTTTTTCCATGTTTCTAACATATTTTTTGGTACCATTGGTTTTTATTGCAAATGAGAGATCATTTTTTCCATGTTTCTAACATATTTTTTGGTACCATTGGTTTGTATTGCAAATGAGAGATCATGTATTGCCATTTTTTCCACAAAGTACATTTTAGACCATTTCATTGTCACGATGTATATATTATTCTTATAAAATATTCATTTTGATAATGTTACAATTTTTTGGCTCTCATTATCTCCATGTTTCTATAATTTTTATAATTTATTCACTCTAATTTTTCTTCTAATTTTTCTAATTGTTGCTGTACATTTTTTTATTCATGTATAATACGTATTGAAATATAACACAAAAATATAATCTCTAAATTGACATGTATAAATTCTATTTAGGTTACTAACTTTAGCTTTCTTTCATAGTAGCTATGGTGAGAGTAAGATTGAACTTTGAACCAGAAGAGGCAAGAAAATAATATCAAAGAGAATATCAAAGACAATATCGAAGAGAGTATCATAGAAATCAACATGAAAAATTGACAGATATGTGAGACACTAAATGTGTCTCAAACCCATATCCTAATGCTAAGAATAATCCTAACTATAATATGCATCCTAAGCATAAGCATTATTTCAATACCATTAACACAAATCCTAAACTTCAATTAAACCTACCATAATCCTAACATTAAGTAACCCTAGATTCTATCCTTGAAAAGAACCATAATCAACATTAACTAAAACTATAATTCTAACCCTAACTATATTACTAAGTATGGTCCTAATCCTAATTCTAAACCTACATCCCATCGCTAAACACCTCCATAAATATTACTATTATACTCATTCAAATATTAACACTAATCCTACCCAAACCCTAACCCTAATTCAAATTCTAAACTTACTTCTAACCATAACCCTAACTCTAAATATAATTCTAACCATAACCCTAATCATAACTATAATACTAAGTACAATAATCATCCTAAATCTGAACCCTGCATGTCATTGTTAATCAAATCCCTGTTAAAACCCTAATTCTTACCTTGATTGCAGCCCTTATTCAAAACCTGACCTTAATAAATATTATGAAACTATACCAAACCCTTACCCGATCAAATTACTCCAACCGTGGACTTAAATCTCATAGTACCTAATATATTAATGCTAACTCTAAATATAACACTAGCTATTATAATAATCCTAACCCTAAAAAGTGTTAACTAAAACTCTAATTCTAAACCTACTCCTAATCCTAATTGTATTACCAAGTATGATACTAATCCTAACTCTAAAACATACATCTGATTGCTAACTATATCCATAATCTTACTCTCACACTCATCCTAATATTAACCTAATGGAAACACTATGTATGATTTAACCCTAACAATTAATCATACATCCTAAAACTACCCATGACCTTAAAATAACCCTAAAATTAACCCTCCATGTAACATTACCCTATCAAGAAGAGTCTAATATGAACCACGACCCTAACCCTACATGTAACACTACCTGTGATACTAATCCTAAGTCAAACTCACATCCTAACCCTAACCACACCTTACACCTTAACATAATGTTGTCCCTAAGCCTGTCCCTAACCATTTTTCTACCCTTAACCTTTAACATATTATTATTCATAACTCTAAACATTACACCATAATACCAAACCTAATTTGACTGTTGACCCTATTCATCATACTAACCTTAACCCATATTCCAAACCTAATACTAATCTAAACTCAACACTCTATATCCCATTTGTAATCTTACTGTAACCCTGACCATATTACTAACCCTTACCCTAACTCCTTACCCTAATTCTAACCCTACAATTCACCCTAGGTGAAATACTAAAGTTAACTATTATAGCAATCCTAATTCTAACCATAACCATACCACTAAGCATAATACTAACCCTAATTACAATATTGAACATAGTTTTTACCCTTTTTCTAACATGAACCGTAAACCTAGCACTAACCTTAATCGTAATAGTACCTCTAACACCAAAAATACCCTTAAAATTAACCCAAACCCTAACAATAACCTTAAGACTATCCGTAACTCTAATTGTAACCATTAACATAATACTATTAATAGTAATCCAAACCCTAACACTAACCTTAAGACTAACTATAACTCTAATTGTAATTGTTAGGATAATACTACTAATAAGGGTAAATCATTCACCCTAATAGAAACAATAACTCTAACATTGATCCTAGGTGAAATTCTAAAGTTAATTTTTCTACTAAACCTAATTTTTATAATTTTCAACCATAACCCTACTAATACTACTACTACTACTACTACTACTACTACTACTACTACTACTACTAATTTTTATTTTTATTTTACAACATTGAACCTAATTTTTATCCTAACACTAACCTTAACCGTAACCCTAGAACTAACATTAACCATAATAGTAGAACTAACCATAACCCTAACACTAACCATAACAATATCCTTATCACCATATATTTAAAGATTAAAAATAATAAAATGTCTTACATACACACACACACACACACACACATATATATGTGTGTGTGTGTGTGTGTGTATTTATATGTATCTATATATATATATATATATATATATATATGTATGTATATATGTATCTATATATATATATGTATATATATATATATATATATATATATGTATGTATATATGTATCTACGCATGCCGAGAGTAATCCTTCTCAAGGCGTCTATTTTCATCAACCCTAACCTTAACACAAACCTTGCAATTTGATGAAATTAAGTAAAATAAGAACAAGAGAGACTTATGAAGGAACTCTTGACTAATAATATGATACCAGACAATAAAAAGACACGAACATACTATTTATTACATGTATTTACTATTTGATCCAATAAAGAGATTACAACTTTTTGAATCAAAAAGTCCCTATCAATACAAAATGTAACAAGGGTTGCATGCAGCTGGAGTGCCTGCCCTGGGTAGGGGAGTAGTAGGGAGCTGTCATTTGGTGTAGCATTATGCAATATAGTGATTGATACCGAGAGAATCATTTTTGAGCTTGCACGAAGGGAGGGAAGGCGGAGGAAAAGCCACAACAAATAAAAGAAGAGCCAAGGATGCATCGGGGTGTATACCAATCATTCTTGGCAAAGGGACTCTTCTAAGAACAATTAAAATGAACTAATTATGATGATTCAAGACAAGAAAACTGTAGAAGTGTTGAAAATGGTGATTCAGGGAAAGAAAACCCACCGAGACAAGTTGGAGGACATGAATGGGGTTTTGTTTCAGCTCAATATAGTGCGATAATGAATAGAGGTGCATCTGTGTCTCATACCTTCAAAGAATTTTTTAAAAATGGTGTGCACCATTTTCTATGAGCTTTATGTGATTGTGTAATGCCACAACATTTTGGGGAGCATAAAAATTATTTCAGAGCTAACTATTTAACACAACATGAACTACAATGTATGTGGCTAGTTCTTAAAGTATATTCCATTGCCCTGTCCTTCACATGGTACTGATTTCAAGTATTGGTCACTCTATTTCAATGGAAATATTTGACTATGATGACAATCTATATTGCACTAATAATTTGAAAGTTGCTTCAACCAATCTAACACTATTTCCCTTTTATCATAGTGACCATTTCAGTGCTATTATGCCTTTTCTGTTGAGATTGATTGTAATTTCATTATTCAGATTTTTAATGAGAATGGACTCCACAGAAATTTCCATAACCATTACTTTCTATGTACTGTTACTATGCTATAACCTTTCTTCATGAGCGTATACCTCTATGCTTGGTGTATATCACTTATTAGTAGTTTCATTACACTGTTATTTCACTGATCTATTGATCTTTGTTATACAAGTTTACAGTGGCATAATCAAGACATCCCAAAGACAGAGAAACATTGAGAAACCTATTTCACTATAGAATGATTCGTAAAGTTCTAAAAGATGGAAACTCCATATATTATATTTGATACATTCAAGAATCCATTAGGTCTGATGGTTTTCTCCTTTCAGTTTATGCTTTTTTTTATTGGAAGCATCATTTGTGGTCAATTAGAATAGCTACCTAGAGAACATCATTTGTAGGTTTTAGATACTCCTCTCCAGACCTAGTTGAACACTTAGGAGAATGTGGATCTTAGGAGAATGTGGATATAATGACTTTCCATTGTTATTATCCTTGTTTTATGCTAGGTCTAAAGCTAGAGAATCAATAGTAACCATCCAAGGCTTACAAAGGCAAAATGTATAACCTTCGAGTTGCCTACACCAAAAAGAAAGGGTTTAAAAAAATGCCTCAAAGAAATGTGGCCTTAAGAAATACCATGATAGAAGAATGATAAAAAAAGGGGTTCATTGAGAAGGTCATAGTATTAATAGACATCCTATTTGTGATGTTGCAATTCTAGCTTTGGGGAAGAGGGTATGTATATCTATCTAGAATAATTAAAAAACTTGTGCCATGATATTCGGTCATAAGAAAACTTGGCCCATTTATGTAATGAAATCTAGTTCATTTGAAACAAAATCATCATTATAGCCTGTGGCAGTTGCTTGTAGACTGGTTTGATTACATGAGATGCATTTATTTAAAAGAAAAAATCTTCTCAAACAAAATCAAATCAAATCAAAGAAACAAGCTTCTAGAAAAAATTGTTCTAGAGCTTGATTAATCAATTCAAAAGTCCTACTGCTATTATATTTGATATGGGAAATATACTCTTCATTTGAATGGGATATTTATGTGGGCTAGGAAACTTATTTTCTTTTCTTGTAGTAGATCTCTCCAAGAAAAGAATTGGGTGTGATTTGAATCAGATTTTATGGAGGCCACATCAATAAAATCTACAATATCCATAGGTATAGTAGTTATATTGGAATAATTTCTCATCAAACATATTCTGTTGCATTTCCATAATTATATCCTCTAGCCAGGTATATAAATTTAAATACATAAGAAACTTTGTGAGCAGTATATATCAACTTCTCAAGATACCTTTTGTTCACCCTTTCAGTAGGAAACTTCATAAACGATGTGTAGTAAGTTGAAAGTATAAGGCAAGAAAACTATATGACTAAACATTCCGTCCAACTTCTAGTTACATTAATCATAAAAGACATAAAACCTACACTCTACATGGTCACGTGAGAAATTCCACTCTAAATAGCCATATAGATCATTGAAGAAATACATTAACTCCTTAATTTAGACTAGAAAATAGCATATTTGATTTTTTCCCATTTCTTTAATTTTGTCTCTGCCCTCTCAGCCTATATTCTGCATATAAAATAGGTGAAACTTTGTGACCATGCAATTGTTAAATATAATTCTACCTCTTTTGTCACTATATCTTTAAATTTGACACATTTTCTGGTTGGAACCACATTATTTATTTTGATTTAGGACCCTTACTTCCATAGATTCCTTGGTATGTCTCTCCCTCCATCCTCGATAGTAGGCTTCAGTTTTGGAAATATGCTACAGTTCTCTAAAAAATATTTACTTTCCAACAAGTGAGTTAGTTTTTCCAAAAAGAATAGTTAATATTTGACTTAGGCAATGAATGCAAAGGAACTTGAACTATTTTTTCTACTTCCTCTCTATAAAATTTGGCTTCTTATCTTTCATATCTTTAAGCTTTCTTTTATGGATTTGACAATGACTGAATAATCCCTGGAATCATAGAAGTCAGGATAACTCCCAGTCAAATGAGAATGCTTCTTCATCAAATGTTATAACCATGAATGCAAATATGTTTGAAGAATTCAAAGGGCCCATAAGGAGCTCAACAAAGAGTATATGAATATACGGGGCAATTTCTTTGTGCTAGTATAAATTTCTGCATTATAAACATTTTATGGGTCCATCAGGGGTAGGTCAAGTGGGGAATTGTTGGGAGAGATCGGATAGGCTTAGATTCTCGCAGCTACAGTAAAGTATTTTTTTTTTAATCTCTTGTAAGAATGATAGCACGATAGGCAAATTTTAGGACTTGGGCCTTAGATTTTGGTTATGGGCACATAGGTTCAATTTTACATATGCAAAAGATAAACCTTGTCAAATAAGAATAAAAGTATTTTATTAAGGAGGATAACACCCATTGAAAACTTAAGTTGTTACCTATTTTTATGCCTTGAATAATCTTTGAAACAATCATTGAAAACTTAATTTGTTACCTATTTTTATGCCTTGAATAATCTTGGAAACAATCATTGAAGTTTGGCACTACACATTTATTGTATAGGAGCTATAATCTCATTTAGATTTGAGTGTTTTCTGAATTTAAGGCTGGCAAGCATGGAAGTTCAACGTGTTCTTTTTGAGAAAATTTTCTAGCATATTATTCTGATTTTAGAATGATGTTTTGTTTATAACAGTTTAATATATGGTCTCATTAAAACTGTATATGATCGCTCCAGACCATCTTCTATCCAATTTGTTTTTTCCTCTTGCATTTTATCAACACTTATTTTAAGTTTGAGTATTTTCTGAATAGAAATTTAAGGCTGGCAAGCATTGAAGTTCAAGTTTATCACGTTCTATTTGAGTAGTTTTATTTGTTGGTATCTTGTTCTGACTCTCTATACGCCAAACATCTGCTCAAGTCAATATCTTCTTTGACGAGTGTCCCTCAATCAATATCCTATCTCTTCTCTTTTATTCCCTAAAATTCTTGAGCCTCTAGTTGCATCCCCACAATCTAATTTATGACCATATTGAAGCATATATTTCTTACAAAAGAAGTCCCTTTTTGAGTTTGATGAGTACATCATTTTCTATGTTTGGGTATACTCTGGTGTATCGAACAATAAGTTTTATTTGAATTTTTTTTGGAAAAGTAGTATGGTGTCATTAAACTTTATTAAATGTAAGGAAATTTTTTACAAAATATAGTTTAAATAAATTGCAAATTCAAAATGAGCTGTCTTTCTACCTACTATTAGAATCGAGAAAATATTGATTCCTAACCCAATATTTTATGTTTTACATAGAACCCTAGATTTGTAGAATAAGAATCATACTATAGCTCCCAGAACTAACTATGAAACAAAAAAACGAATGTAGAAACAGATACATAAAAGAACATATTACAATGCCAACAAGGAAAAGTGTTGAGAAGACTAGAAGAAGAGAGGGGAAAAATAGTTATTATTTGAACTGTTGAAAAGATATAGAGTCACCATGCGCTACTCTATCGACATTATCTTGAGTACGAAAATTTAAATGTTGCTGACCAAATGTGCTTCCATCAATTGCGTCCTCTACTGTGGATTTTGAATCACCAATAATACATGCTGACACTCGCTAGTAAGGGGAAAATGGAATATAAAACACTTACCCTGAAGCAAAAAATTCAGATTCGGCTGTATCTTTCCTTCTATGGGTTTTTGGCTACATATTTCTGGTTTTTGGCGTTGTAGTTTCCATCAAGAAAGATATTACCTATTTAAATATCATGGTGTGCAATTCTTGGTTTAGATTTTCATGAAGATAAAAAAGCCTTCGAGCTACTCCCATGATATTTCTCATGTCTATTCAAACTTTTGGGAAATTTTGAGTCGTGGAAAACACGGAGAGAAGAGAATTCGAAAGGTGTGTAAGAGGTTTTGGAAAGGATTGAACCTACCATTCAACATAACATTGAGGGAAAACTAAAATATGGGTCTTTCCAGAAACAGATCCAGCCCCTAAATCTATCATCTGCATTTCCACACAGAACAAGACATTAAACAAAAATAATAGCGGAATTCTTTAGATCTCTATCATAAAAAAAAATTTCAACTTATTCAGCACTGAAACCATAAAAAAAAATGTGAATTTCTCATCGCTAACTCTATAATTTCCATAGTCCCAAGACCGGGAGTTTTCTCTAACTACCATAATTGTTAGATTTTCAGCACTACTTAAATGTTAAATAAAATTTCAAATTTAGGGTTTGGAAAATATAAATTTTATAGAAGAATTAGGAACAAGAATACAATAAATTTGTCCTTTCTTAACCCAAAAATATCTTGAAATGCAAGGGCACCGTGCACCTCAGATTTGAACGAATTTATAATCTGCAAAAGTATGATGTAAATTGCTTACCAGTTATAGAATATGTAGTTAGCCTGCAAAGAGCATGTAGTTAGCCTGCAGGGATTTTCAAAAGCAAACAAAAAACATTCACTACTCTAACATAGACACCTGGAAAGGCTCATCAAATTTTATTTTAAAAATAAAGGCTGTCCAATGCAGCAAGAAATACAAAACACTTATTAATAAATTTGACCACCAAAGATATTCCTTGGATCCTCCTTTCCCATTTCGATTACATCTAAGTGGCGTGAAGAATTCGGCCGCATCAATCTGGAATTAAGAATATTATTACTAAATAAATTGATTGACACATTTCAGTTGATGGAGATTACGCGTGTTAAGATTTATGTGAATTAAAATAATGTATAAGTAGTACCCTCATTAGATGTGAACACATAACGTTTGGAGATCATGACGAAGGCAATATATGCGTATTTGGTGCTTTTACTGCTCACGTCGCCATTAACTTTTGCTTCTGGTAATGTGCACTCTTCTTCTCTATGATATTTCTTAACAGGGATGAAAATATATTTTGTGCTTTTCTCGTTGAAAGTTTTATCCAAAATGATGAAATACTTACCATTTGTGAAATGGGTACTGATTTGAAATGAGAAGACTCCGTGGACTATAGGGACTATCCTGATTATTGCGAAGTAGGTAGTGGTGCATTTCATGGGCCATGTTTCGACGATGATTCATGTAACGAAATGTGTGTACTTGATGACCACCTTCAATTTGGAGTCTGCAGGAAACTCGCTTGCAGATGTTTTAATCCCTATTAGAATACCAATGTTTTAATCCCTGTTAGAATACCAATGTTTTAATCGTGATATCAATAAAATCTATGCAAGATTGTATGTCTATATGTATTTTCTTAATCTTTTCAAGAATTAATTTTTATTTGTTTTGTGCATTTCTCTTCTGGAATCGTAATATCAATGTAACCTTTGTAATGATTGCATATCTATATGTATTTTCCTAATCTTTTTATATTGTTTATATTTTATTTCACAATGAAAAGAACTCCAAAAAATTTATGAAAACTATAAAAATTTATAAAAACTTGTAGTTAAAAGTTCAGAATGTAGGACGGTTATATACAAAATTAAATTTTGTTGGAATGATCCTAAATTCGTAAGAAGTTTTTAAGATTTTCAAAGCAAGTTTATGTAATGAAATCATAAAGGATCTTAACATATATTAAATTCTATTTGGAATTGATATCATGTTTATTGCAATTTTTTTTTTATAGATCTTGCAAAATATCGGACGAATTTCTCTTCTGGAATCGTAATATCAATTAAACCAATGCAATGATTGCATATCTATGTGTATTTTCTTAATCTTTTTATGTTGTTTACACTAAAAAATACTCTAAATATTTAAAAAAACTTTTAGTTAACAGCTAAGAATATAGGATAATTATATACGAAATTAAATTTTCTCACTATGATCTTAAAGTCGTACAGCGGATTGTAAGATTTTCAAACATAGTTAATGTAATAAAATCATACATAATATTAACATATATTAAATTATATTTGAGAATGATATGATGTTCATCACAATAAAATTATAGATCTTGCAAAATATGAGATGAGAAATAAATTACTCCTCTAAGTTAATAAAATTAATGCAATGAATTCAATGAATGCAATTAATTAAATTAATTCAATGAAATTAATCTACGGTCTATATAAATAAAGCGTCGTTGTTCTCTTGTCCAACATATATCAAAACTCTGACTTATACCCAATTTGATTATGGGATTTACGACTCAATCGTACGGGCAGTGGGCACAAAATTTTATTAATGGCTAATTAACACTTCATCATCAAAATCAGCTATCTCGGCTATCTCTATTATTTAATCGGAGCTCCTTTATTAATGCTTAATTTCATATTCGGGATTCCTCAAAAAACATAATTAGCACTTAATTAATCATCTAAATACACCCACGATGAATATCAAATGCACAACCCAAGACATCATGTCCATTGGTGTGATGGATGTACAAAATATAAGGATTCAGAAGAGGAAGGTAGGCTTATTATTTTTCTTGCCTTTTGATGTAGTTATGACTGCAATTGGCAAACAGATGGAAAAGAACAAAGAACCCAAGAATTGGGAGGATTACCTTAACAAAGAAATTGTGACCCTAAAAAGGATATTTTGATGCTCGGAGAGTGAATTTCGTGCATGGAGACAGAAAATCAGAAAATTGTGAAAGAGTGGGAGTTTTCTGAAAAGAGAAGTAACGAAGAGCTGAAGTTGGAATTGACTGAGCTCTATATAAATCTTTCTGAGTTAGGAATTGATGAGGAAAAAATGTGAAGGCAAAAAGTCCAAACAAGATGGACCAGCTGGCTACCGAGAGAATTGGGTCATGGGACAAACCTTTGTTTCTTGAGGTTTCCAAGTATAATGGCGGTGGTGGGAAACCATGTGATGTCAATGGTAATGACAATATTGTGGCAGCTGAGGAAGATGGAGAGTGGGAGTTTTACCTGGAGGCTCTGGGTAAGGAATAAACTTATTTCGCAATATCATCTTATCCACTAACTAGTTATTATGGCATGGATTTCATTCAGAAAGAGGAGTTTGCTTATAATTTTGAGGTTGAAGATGTTATGTTGCTTAGTGTTATTAGTTCTGATTTATTTTGGAGAAGACTATTTCGAAGTGTTCATGAACAAAGTTTGGAAAAACTGAGATCTTCAATGGGCCTAATTATAGTGTAAAGAATTGGAAATGCAGGAATGTTGTAGAGCATGGCTGTGCTGGTTGGGCTTCAAGTGGGAGATTTTTGGGAGTGTGAAGCCCAATGGTCACATGACTTTTCAACTTCTCATGGTTCTTCACTTGAAGGTTGTATGCGTATATATAAATGGATGTGTGTATTCATGTACTATATTGTGTTGTAGTGGATATTATATAATAAGATTACTCCCTGTGTTTCCAGTGGACGTAGTCATTTATGGTGAACCATGTTAAATCTTGTGTCATGTATTATTTTAATTATCATCTTTTAATTCTGTAGGTTTCATTGTTGAATAGGTTTCTCTATTCGATTTTATATTAAAACCTTAGTAAACATCATACACAGCTAGAACTTTATGACCCTCTTAGATCATTGAAAATTCAGAATTTCATTTGCATAGGATCGTGTTCCTCTTCAAAAATTTAAAAAATATCTTACAGTTTTGTAAACCTTTCTTATTCAATTGCATACATAACAACCTCATTAAGCATGAATAAATTAATTATCCTTTGCATACATAACAACCTTTCTTATGTAACATTTATGCATTTCGCTTTTCCCTCACAAATACAACACTTTAATACACAAAAAAATTAATTATCCACATCATTTATAGATGTCTATGATGAAATGAGAAATCATCAATTATGATTCATAAGTGTGTGTGTGTGTGTGTGTGTGTGTGAAAAGTGGAAAGGAACAAAAATTTATTAAAGAAGAGCAAATACATAACTGAAGAATATAGATGTATAAATCAAAATGAGTCACCTCTTCATCCACTATCTAAACAAAATTCTAATTGAAGTCTTGACCTAAAATTTTGATTTTTCAATATAAATGTTCAAATTAACTAATAACTAACATAATCATAGATTATACAACTAAATTTTTAGCAAAAAGTGTACATATGCCATCCATGTTTTCAGGGTGATCCCACAATAGTGTCTCCCAATTTTTGGGACGAAGGATTTCAGACTTCAAAAAAAAAATTCATTTTTGGTGGCTTCGAGAGAAGTAACATCTTTGCATGAAGTGATTAAGAGGCTTCGCGTAAAGTACCCTCCGCGGGGTACTTCAAGCGAAGTAAAGGCTTCGAGAGAAGTACCCCACATAGGGTACTTAGCGCGAAGCACCCCTTTGTGTGAAGCCACTTTTCGCTGGAATTTGTATAAAATTTTGGCAACTCATTTCATTTTCATTATTATTACTGTTAGAGATTTTGTGGACCCGGGGCTTAGAGAGAACCAGCGACGACCAGTGCAACGTCAGCAGCTCCCGAGCTTCTTTGACCTCTTCTGAGTGTAAGTAGTATCAGGTACACACATTTTTCTCATTTTTTATTGTAAATTATATGTTTTATGTTTATTTTAGTTAATTATTTGTTTTAAATAATATTTAGTTTGTAGAAATGTTAGAAAATGATAGTTGAATTTTAGAATATGTTAGAAAATTATAGTAGTTTGTTAGAAAATTATAGTAGAATGTTATAAAATGTTAGAAAACATTAAAAACCTGTAGTATAAATGTTAGAAAATTGTAACTCAGTATACCTTAGAAAATATTAGAAAACTGTAACTTAGTACAAACATTAGAAAATATTAGAAAATTATAACTTAGTATACATTAGAAAACATTAAAAAAATGTAATTAGAATGTTAGTTAGTATACATTAGAAAATTGTAACTTAGTATACATTAGAAAATATTATAAAATAGTAACTTAGTATATACATTAGAAAATATTAGAAAATTGTAACTTAGTAAAGATTAGACAATATTAGAAAATTATAACTTAGTACATACATTATAAAACATTAGAAATCCGTAATTAGAATGTAACTTAGTATACATTAGGAAATTATAACTTAGTATACATTAGAAAACATTAGAAAATTGTAATTATAATGTTAGAAAATGTTATAAAAAAATGTAACTTAGTATGCTAGAAAATGTTACAAAACGATGAAAAATTATAACTTAGAATGTTAGAAATTAAAAATATTTGTTTTAAATTTCTAGTAAAGTTATTAAATTTATTAGGAATATCTCTCTCTTTATCTCTCTAAATTATGTACATATAAGGTTTTAGAGTTACACATGTATATATGTTTAAAAAAAAAAATCAAAAGTGGACTAGCCACTATATATATTATTAATTATAAACTGATTTGAAGGTTCAGCTGGGAAAGAATCAGCAAGAAAACCTAGCTTCATCATCCATTACAATACTAATTATAGATTTACAATATGGCCTCTAGTCTAGAACCATAAAAGAAAAAGCAGAATGAGGCCAAATACCCAAATTCACACTTAAATATATATCAAAATTGATTGCCCTAAGACTCTACTCAGTCATGCCACCACTTTTCTCCCATTTCTTCAGAGGCTGCAGTCTAGGAGACACCTTAGTTTAAAAGACAGCCTAGTTACATTAGAGTATATCAAAATGCCAAAAAAACATTTTTTACGGGTCAAAATTCATGGCATTCTTATCACACTATTCTTCCATAAAGTCATAGTCTGCAAACTGTATAGCTCCTTGATTTTTCCATGCATTTCCCCACCCAACAGGAGGAGCGACATGAATTTTATTGACCCATCCATCCAACTCATCAGCTTTATGCCTTTGCATCACACCCTGTATATATGTTATTCATGTAGAGTTAGATGTTAAAATATTACATTCCTTAGTACATTTCCTAGTACACTTTAAGACACTAAGAGGACCCAAGTAACTTACACCCTAGGACCCCTACATTGACATTTAAACCTTTTGAAGAAACAATGTAGGACCCTTAAACATGAAACTCTAACCGTATTCAACCCTAACATGAAACTCTAACAAATTAACCTTAACATGAAACTGAAACATAAATCAACAGAAACTCTAACATTAGTTACCCTAACATGAAACCTTAACCATATTGAACCCTAACATGAAACTCTAAAAAACTAACCCTAACATGAAACTGAAACATAAATCTTGACATAAACTCTAACATTAACCCTACAACATGAAACCTTAACCATATTTAACCCTAACACAAAACCCTAACATGAAACCTTAACTATGTATGAAACCCTAACATGACGTAATTGGACCCTTTAGAGATAGTAGGACCTTTAAGACCTAATAGAACCCCTCAAGACCTAATAAGATCACTTACTTGACCTAATAGGACCCCTTAAGACCTAGTAAGACCACTTACTTGACCTAATAGGACCTATTAATACCCCTTAGTACATCCAAGGACCCTTAAGACCTAATAGGACCCCTATTGTGACATTAAACTCTTTAAGAACTCTTAGGATCCTTAAGACCTAGAATAAGACCACTTACGACCTAGTAGGACCCCTTAAGACCTAATCAGACTCAACTTAAGATCTACTAGTAAATCCAATGAGCCTTTAGACCTATTAATACCAATCTAGTACATCCAAGGAACCTTTAGACATAATAGGACCCTTAAGACCTAATAGGACCCCTTAAGACCTAATAAAATCACTGACTTTACCTCATAGGACCTATTAATACCCCTTAGTACATCCAAGGACCCTTAAGACCTAATAGGACCCCTATTATGACATAAAAATCTTTAAGAACTCTTAGGATCTTTAAGACCTAGAATAAGACCACTTAAGACC
>MU226831.1:104642-119367 GCA_018584345.1 Thuja plicata | reverse complement strand
CAACAAAAGTTGTCAGCAACTTTTAAAAATTGCTAATGTTGCATAGCAACATTTTCATCTTTTGACAACAAACACTTTCTAAGTGTTTACTCCACCAATCCACCTTATCTAACCTTAGTTAGACCACATAGGGTATCCATGGACCCTAAGTACCACCATGACATCACTCTGCCCATTGATGACATCATCAAGGACAGTCCACTAAACAAGAGCCAAAAAGAGCTAAACTAACCAAAATGAAGCATAAAATGAAACCTATCTAAACTACTCTTGGTCAACATGACCTTATGTATTTACAATTCCCTACTAGAGGGTCTTACACACACTAACACACCAAAAAGACAAGATACCACCATATTTGATGGCATCTCAAGGGTGCTCCTGCACCAGATTCTCGTCAGAATTTCCACACAGGGGTCTTTGCGTGAAGGGTCTTTGTGTAAAGATCCCCAGACCACTTCGCGCGAATACCCCTAAAATGTAAATTGGCCCTCAAAGAAAAAAAATCCTAAAATAAGGCCTTTCAAAGCATGGGACAAGGACCAAATCAAATACTTTTCTGAAATACATGATGCCAAATGATGCAATTTAGAACAAGATTTCTAATGAATATAATTTTAATACATATTGAGTTCATTATCACTTTCAAATATTACTTTAACTAAACATAGGTTGTTTCATCATTCAACAACCTGTCTCTTCAAGGCTTCGAGAAAAATAGTAAATTACAAATTTTTTTTTTATGAAAAATATGTAGGAAAAGAATATTTGTGTTACCTTTCTATTAAAATAAAATTTAATTTCAATATATAGAGATTAAGTTAGAGTGATCCAAGTGACCTTATGTCTAAATTATAGCTACTGTCACTTTATAACTTAATAAACTATGAAATATTGACCCAAATTAAATGAAACCAATTGCATCCTCTAGATATTGAAGTTACAAATATAATCTCAAAATAATTATATTGTTATCATATTTTTAAAAAAATTTACATTGATCCAAGTGACAGTCACTTCTTAGAAATATAGTTTTTTCACACATACCACTTTTCGAAGGAGAAAAAAAATGAATTTAAATGAATTTTAATATTTAAATAAAAATATTTAGAAACTAAAAAGAAAATTCTAAAAGACCCTAGTTTACATTATCTTCAAATTCCTAATATTTTTGTGGCAATAAGTGTTCGAAAGTGAAATTTTTTCTCAGAATGTTGATCCCTGTGTCAAAGTTGGCCAAAAAGTGGGACAAACTATTGTGGGACTACCCTTCAAGAAAAAAAAATCATAAAAAAAAAAGAATAGAAAGAATTGGGGAAAAAATATGGGGGATGAATCTTATTATTATTCCTTGTTTAATGTTATCAGTTTATAAATTCCTTTAAAATGATAAACTTCAATAGCCATATAGGGAACCATTATGTCGTCAATAATCTCTTCAATATTTTTTATTTTCTGTTGATGGTGATCATAAATAAGACCATATTTTATGATCATTAAAAACTCTACAAGGATACGAGGAATAACTACATCATTAAAGATAAAACAACCACCAAAAGGGCTATAAACATAATCAATCTTATAGCTTCACAAAAAAAGGCCTTACAGAGAAGGGGGGATAATGTGGCTATGCATATAACTCATAGTAATTCCACAAGCCAAATGAAATTCTTGCACAAGATTCATACAAATAGCAAAGAATTTTGATGCAATCTTAGTAGTGTTGGAAAAATGGTCATCACTCTCCTTGAGATTCGTGACAAGGGATGTCTAGTGGTTGTATTAGGTATTGATAGGTTGACTATTTGGTGAAATGGAAACCAAACTTTCAACAAGTAAATGAAGCATTGGCATTCACTTTAAGCCATTTTATATTTGGAAGTGGCTTCTTGAATCTTGTGGTAATTGAATGGGCATATCGGTCCTAATTTTAAGACATCATGAAGAAAGGAGTAGCTATGTTTCCAATGTACGTGACAGATAATCACTCTATGTTCAATTCTGCTCCCTAAAAAATCACCAATGATAAGAATTATTTACAAAAATACAACCAAAAGCTAATATGTCATACTTGAACTTTTATATAACAATATTATAGATTGTCTTGATATAGTTAAAATCCTATATTTTTGTTTTGTCTTCAATATAATAGTACTAGTGCCTCTCCCATTTGATGAAAAGTTATATTCATTATTATAGGTTCATTTCAAAAGATATAGAATGACAACATTCCCTATTAAATCCATCTCAAAACTTTTAAGCCCATTAAATGATCTTTAATCCACATTGTCATGACAAAATTGGGGAATTATGAGACTATTCTTTTACATAATAAATGGTAAAATTTATCACCATTTGGTAATTATAGATATTAGGTACAAACTTTATAAAAGAATTCAAAATATCAGGATCAAATTCAAGAGAATTGATGAACAAGTTAATGCATTCATAACTAATTGAGGCTCAAATCATAAATGCAAACAAAAAAATTGGTTAGACATGCACAACTTTGATCAATGAAATTACATCCCACTTCTTTCTATCCTCTTTTCCTTCTCGCTATCCTCCTAACTTTCTTTTGAGTTCAAGGCTGACTTCAGTTCTTTCTCATAAATAATGCCAGTATTACTTGTTCAAGAAATTCATATATACTTGTTTTGATGTGTGTTTTATGACCCACCAAATAGTAGAACAAAGTACCAAGGTATCTTATCGTCTCTTGATCAAAGTTCCCTATATGGGAATATTGCGTGAAGATCATATAGGTCACTCCAAGGTTCTTTTTGTGTCAGGTCTTGACCATGGATAATCTTGGTGCTAAATGTGATTTGCTGAAAATCACAAGGGGCGTTACATTTTTAGTCTTGTAAAGATATGCAATAAAACACCTATTTTCAATTTTCAAAATATGCCGAAAGAAAAAGGGAGTAGGGTCAAAAATTTTAATCTACTCCTAAGGATAATGATAGCAATCATCAATGCTTCAGTGGAAAATTCCCACAAGGAGGTTTCGCTTCACCAAGTTATACTACAACTACATGAGAAATGGTGCAATCTGTAGGATTTGAGAAATACAAATCCACAGAACGCCAAGAACACCTGCATGCAAATAACTTGTTACAAGAGAGAAGTAGAAAGAGGGAACAAGAAGGGCTCAAAATTTGCTCAAAATGTGAGAGTGAAATTATAATTTGAATTAATGAAAAAATATTTACAAGGTTCAACCTATAAAGGTGAACAAAGCCCTAAAGCCTAAAAAAGCTAGCTTGCACATTAATAATTAATAAAATAAATGATTATTAATGCACCTAAGAGAAATATTAAGCACTAAAGAGTAATAACTTAATTAATTAAATCAACATGATTTAATTAATAAGAAAATTAATGATTACTCTAACACTCTCCCTTAAGCTAAGCGTAGGGGGTAAGCTAACCTAGCACAGCTATGAAAGTAGGAAATGGCTCCCGATAAGAAGGACTGATGAGGTACCCAATACAAGGAAATCTCTGTAAACTAGAGAAAAAGAAGAAAACCCAGTGGGAAAAACCCCTCTCCAAAAAGAGATAGAAAAATATAGAAAAGAAATGGCTCAAGAGACTCTCTCAAGACCATAAGTACAACCAACCCCCCATGAGATAGGGATGAGACACCAAAGTCCCCACAGAATGAAGAAAGTCCTGTCACAATGGTAGATGCCTGATGTAGAATCCAAAAGGAGATCTTGAAGTGGCAAATGATATTCCTCCACTTGGGAAGAAATGAATCCAACGGATGATATCAAAGAAACCCTGTGAAGAGTGATGAACCAATCTGTCTAATTGTGATGCTACTTATACTAGGATCTTGTGCAATGAAAAGAAGAGAACTTTGTTTTAGGTAAGAAATGAGGTAGATGTTAATCATTTTCCTTGCTTAGTGTATAGAAAAAAATTCTTATGCTATATATATGATTAGTGTGTTATAGTGCCTTCTTATGTTATTCAAGTTTTGTGGTGATAAATTTCATCTCATTCACCTTTGAAAGGATAAACATAGTTGTGCATGCATTGCTAGATGGATCATTAAATCATGAATATAACTCTACAACCTTGTAATGTTGTTTTTGATTGTAGGGAAAAATAGGTTTTAAATGGGGACCCGAAACCCCTTACAAGCTAGAAACAAAGATAAGACAATGAAGCACCCCAAAAAGAAATAGGACTGGAAACCAGTAGGCAGAAGAGATAACAACAAAAAATAGGAAAGAAACCAAAAGCCAGATACCAGCAAAAAAGGACCAAACACTAGACCCAAAAAGTAGAGCACTAGACTAGCTCCTTACAAGCCTCAGTGGCTTCCTACTTCACTTCAGATATCTTCTTTATCGCAGCATTGAACTCTGAGAGTTCCTAGATTTTGTCATGAATTTTCTTCTTTCGAGCTGATCTCATACATTTTTCAGGGCCTTCATCTTCCAGGTTCTCAGTAATGTCCTCTAGTTTGTTACTTGGTGACCCAGTGCCTTTATGGTTAGGAAATAATCCATAGCCAAACCCATAAACATGGTGTAGTCCTGCATATGTTTTTTCATAGTATTCTCCATGGTTTCCATTCTGGCTTGTAACTTCTGGACATCATTGTCCTCATCATTGGTAATCTTGTTTGCCTTGGTGTTAGGGCCTGAATCCATCTGAGTCTATAGAGAATCCACCTTAGTAGCAATAGAATGATACTTAAGGTGTAAATTCTTGATCTCCTGGAACACCCATTTCATTAACCTAAAGGAGTACATAGAAGTAGCTTTGGCAGTTTGGAGAACCCCAAAAGGTGGATCAATCTTATTGTCCACATCATCCTTAAGTAATTGAACATTTCTTTCTTGTAAGTCCATAGTCTTGATAAAAGGAATGTTTCAAGAGTTACCAGGGACATTGTTTATCTCCTTCTCAGGTAAAGTAGACTCCTTGACAGGGGAAATGTTCTCCACCTCTATAGCTTCCTTTTGAGTATCTTGACCACATTCCATAACAACTTCAAGCTTCGGTGAGATAGGTACATCATGGTCATCAGAACTGTCATACTCAACCAGAATAGGCACTTTTTGACCTTCCTCATCCTCCTTATCCTCTCTATTTTTCCTACAATCCAAATTTTTTTCTTTGTCCATAGAGCCCGTCACTTCCTCATTTGTGTTATCATTCTCCTCCAAAACAGAGTTTGAAACCAAGAAAGAAGAATAACTATCTTCCTTAGTAGAATTAGCCATATTTTCATAGCCTTCCACACTATCTATAGAGGTATCCATATCCATGGTAGTCTCCTTCTCCTTCTTAAGTTTTTTTCCTGTAGTACTCTTTTCTTTCTCATTCCCATCCCTAATTCTCTTTTTTCCCAAACTAGATTTGGATGGGGTTATGACAGGGCTAGCACTAGCCCTCTTCTTGATATGTTCTACAATTAAAAGGATCAACCCTTCATGTAGAATGGGTTTCTTCTCATTTTTCTTGTACTAGACAATGCTAGAACAGAGAGATTGTAAAATATAGAAAGGCAGAGAAAGCCTAATTTTATGCTGAAAATGATAGAGAAAAACAAAGTGGTAAGAATGGGCTCTTTTGAACCTATTGTCTAGGGTAACATACTCCATGATCACCACCATAACAATAGCCCAAATATCTTTGAATGAGTCCACATCATAGCATCCCCCAAACTCTTTAACAAGACTTTTTTTCTCCTCCTTACTCTTGGGAAAGTTTCGAATTGCCTTTTGAGAAACCTTACTATCCTGGAAGAACTTTATGCCCTTCGTGCTAAGCCCAGAGATCTCTACTATAAAATCCTTCGTGATATTAACAGTAATTCCCGCTATAGTCACCACCCCATTTTTATAGGAATCCACAAATAATTTTTTGGCACTATCTTTAGCCCCATGCAATCTTTCCATGCAAGTAGTAAGACCACCCTTCTCAAGAATGTCCCAATCTTCCGACATTTTTTTCCATTTTACGCAGTCCTTCGACTCTTTGTGGTTAAGCCCACCTCCCATGACTGCACAGTTCTCAGAAAAGGTAGGAAACACAGAGAGAATATAGTAATTCCAAAAAATGGTAACTTTGAAATTAGCAAGTGTTAACTCATGTCTAAAATTACTGTTCTTGGGAAAGACACCACTTTCCGTCCTCATTTCCCTTTGATTTTTTAAAATGTGTCTAATCATCATAGTTTTTCAAGGTGTACCCAATCTACCCTCATGCTTCAAGATCTGTCGAAGGCCAACTTGGCTTTGATATCGACGGTCAGATTTGTATAATTGTGCCAAATCACGATGTCCCTGGCATTAATTGTGAAGTTGGCCAACTCGTCAGTACTACCATTCACCTCCTTATAGGCATGAGAAATTATGACTTTATTAAAGGAATTAATTATGATTCTGGCCTCCTCGATGATTTCCTTGATTGTCCATGATGGCTTTGTCTTGTGACTAATACACTTTAAGATATTGAGTGAATCACCCTCGATCCACACCTTCTGTGCCATGTGTTTATTGACAAGTTTTAGCATCTAAAGAAGGGCCATAGCCTCCGCCACATGGTTGGTTTTCACCCCAATAGGTAAGGCCACCACTACCAAGCAATTAGCCATGTCATCATGGATGAGGCCACCACAGCCAGCTGGGCCTGGGTTACCCTTAGCAGCACCATCCAAATTAACTTTTATCCACCCAGGTGGAGGAGAAAGCCAGATGGCATTCTCCCTAGGATGATGTTTATGGATAATAGTCCTCAAACCCATGTCACCAGCTTTGTAATCCAGCATTCTACCAGATGACACCTTGAATTTTTCCTGTATACTTCTCTTTATTTTCTTAGCTACAACTTTTGGAGGAAGTTCAATGTCTCTAAAGACTCTGTCATTGCATTCTCTCCATAATTGCCATATTACATGTGGGGGAATAATATTCCACAGATGTTGATCAATGGGGGAAACAAATTTTTTCCATTGAATATAAAAGCTTTCCATTTTATTGGGGAAAACCCACTTGATCTTCCAACATTTTAATAATTCATTCCAAACCTCCCAAGCATAACTACAGTTAATGGAAAGATGATAAATAGTTTCCTCAACTTTTTTACATAGAAAGCATCTATTAGTCAACACCATTCCACTTTTCTAGAGGTTATCGATTGTGAGAATTTTATTCTGCAAAGCCAGCCAGAAAAAGATGTTAATTTTAGGAATTAAAGAATTGTCCCACACCTGAGCCCAAAAGGGGAGAGGTTTTTGTTTCTTTAATAAGAACTCCAAACAAGAGGCCACCGTGAAGGTTCCAGACGGAAGAATTCCCCAAAGGAGCAAGTCTTCACTAGAACTCTTAACCTTCCAGATCGCAAGATCTAGCATTAAGGGTTTTAACAACTCATCATAAAGGAACAAATCAATCCATGATCCATTCCTCTAGTAGTTCCTAACCATTTCTCCATGTCTCTAAATACACTGATTAATGAAAGGTTGAAAAGTAGTAACAGAGTTTAGAGGATAATCTTTCATCCAGCAGTCCTCCCAAAAATGAATTTTTTTGTCATTACCTAAAAACCACTTGCCCCCCTTAAAAGCCACATCATTAGCATTTTGAATACTATTCTAGATAAAATATCCTTGCACTTTCAGATCTATTTTCCAAAATTATGATATATGGGAGAAGGAGAACAGGTATTTTTTATGAATAATATCATTCCATTCTCTTTTAACACCAAAATCTCTCCAAATTTGTTTAGCTAGTAGGGCCAAGTTGGTATCTCTTATCAAGCATAATCCCAGCCCTCCCCATTTTTTGGGAGTACAGACATTGTCCCAAGCAACTAAAGCTAATCTCTTTTTCTCCTCCACACCCGACCACAACAAATTTCTCTGAATTTTCTCAATGATATCAGCAAATTTACCAGGGATCTTAAAAAGACTGAGAGCATAGATAGGGAGGCTTTGTAAAGACACCTTGAGGAGATGAAGTTTACTAGCTTGACTCAGGATGGCACCTTTCCAACCAGCTAGCTTCCTGTTAAATCTATCAACAATACCTCCCCAGAAAGAGTCTGGAGGTTTAAGACCAAGATAGGTAGCAGGAAGGGACTCAATTCTGCAACCAATGATTCTAGCTATTCTATGCTGCCTTTCCATAGGAGTATTAATAAAATATAAGGTGCTCTTATCCAAGCTTATGTTTTGTCCCAAGCCAAGGGAATAGGTAGAAAGAGCAGTTTTGATAGTCCTAGCTTCCCTAATAGAAGAGAAACCCATAATGATAGTATCATCCACAAACTGTTCATGCGAGCAAGGTCTAGAAGTCGAGGAGGGGGAGAGACCCTTAAAAGACCCATTATCAACAAGCTTCTAAAAAAGATGCCCCATACATTCAGCTAAGATAGAGAATAGAATTGGAGAAAGAGGATCGCCTTGCCTTAAGCCCCTGGAAGGTTTAAAAAACCTTGAAGGAGAGCCATTGATCAGGATGGCAACAGTAGAAGTACTAATGAGCTAATAAATCAATTAAAGGAAAACTTCTACAAAACGAAAGGATCTAAGAACTTTGATCAACAAATCCCAATCCACCTAATCATAGGCCTTCGAAAGATCCAACTTAAGGAAGAAACCAGAATTAAGAGAGACCTGGGTAGAGTGGATGGCCTCATGAACCTTCAAAATAGAATCAAGAATCTACCTACTAGGCACAAAGCCACTTTGTTGAGGGAAAATAATCTGGGGTAGAAGAGACAGCAGACAAGAGGTAAGAACTTTAGAATGGATTTTGTACACAGAGTTGCAAAGGCTGATAGGTCGAAAAGCATCCACCGAATCAGCACCAAGATTTTTAAGGATCAAGGCAAGGAACTTTAAGCAGAGATTTAGAGCCAAAGAATTCTTTAACCACATTATAGATGTCCACTTCAAAAATATGCCAAAATTTCTAGAAAAAAAACATAGGAAACCCATCCAGGCCAAGGGATTTGTCACCTTCAAAAGAGAAGACCGCTGCCTTGATTTCTTCCTGAGAGGGAATAGCCACAAGAGCACGATTAGTAGCATCATTGATAATGGAAGGAATGTTGTCGAGATGACTATTTTGATTCTCCATGTCAAGATTAGGATATTTGGAAAGTAAGGAAGAGAAGAAATTAATCATAGCCTCAGAAATTTCTTTATCATAGGTAATTTCCTTATCCTCCATTTTGAGATTTGAAATTCTATTAGAAGCTCTATGTTTAGAAGAAGATAAATGGAAGAATCTAGTATTCTTATCTCTATCTTTGAGCCAAATAGACCTAGTTCTCTGCCTCCAGTAATCTTCTTCTTTAGAAATAATGTTATGAGTCTTAGCCAGGATGCTTTCCTCCTTATCCCTAAGTTCCACCGTTAATCCCGTCTGTTGTATAGTTTCCTGAATAATATCCAGATCTTTTTTAAGCTAACTTTTGGCCTTAAAAATATCACCAAAAACCATTTTTCTCCAAATCTTCACATTTTGTTTAACATTAAGAAGTTTCTTAACCATTCTAAACATAGCAGTGCCATGGATTTTAACCTTCCACCAGTCTTTGATATTTTGTTCCATCTCCGGATGGTCCACCCACATTTTTTCAAACCTGAAGGGCGGGTGACCCTGTTTAGTAATTAGATCCGCATTGAAGCAAATAGGGAAGTGGTCTGATCCAATCTTCGAGAGAGAGAGGACAGAAAACATCCAAACTTTTTAAGCTAGTAGCCACTGATCAAAGCCCAATCTAATCTAACTTGAATGAGGCCTTGGCCAATCCTTTTATTAGACCAGGTAAAGTTAACACCCTGGAGCTCCATATCAAAAAGAGCTTGTTTATTAATAAATTCCATAAGATCAATTCTTCCTTCCAAAATATTCTGGTTACCCACTCCACCAAACTTCTCATTGTCTCTTAAAGGGAAATTGAAATCCACAATGATCAGCCGCGGAAAATCCAAAAAAACTCATGTATGGTTATCAATTTTCCTCCAAAAAAGAGATCTACCAGTTTTAGAATTGGGGGCATAAATGGTAGTAGCAACCCATTCAAAATCCATCTTAAGATGGAAGAAGTTTATACTGAGGTATTTTAAATCTTCTAAAACCACAGAACCCCTAACATTATTCAAGTTCCAGAAGACAAAAACCCCACTCGAGGCCCCTTCAGAGCTTGTGCCAGCCACCACATTATTTTTAAAAATTCTAATTTTTTCCACCTCTTTACTCATTTTAGTTTCTTGGACAAAAATAATATCAGGTTTGTGATATATTACCAGATTCCTGAGAATGTCTTGTTTATGAGGGGCATTCAACCCTCTTATATTCTGTGATATGTACTTCATTTTTTAACCGGAGTACAGGTTCCCTAAATAGTAAGTTGCTTACCATCCACTATATCCTTTTTGCTTTCTCTCTCTCTGACTTCTCAGTTGGAATATCTACCTTGGGTCTTTTTATGGGATCCAATATTCACTTTTAGCTTGTGTCCTCCATCAACTTTACTTTGAGTAGTGACTTCCTTGGATCCTGGAGTGGAAAATTCCTTATTCTTCTCTCTCCTATTCTGCTTCTTCCCTTTTTGAACTATCCAGGGTCCTATCCCATCCATAGGTTCTTCTCTTGCATTCATTTCCTCATCACTGTAACTTGACAGAGTATCAGGAACAGAGGATGAATCATCTTCATCAGTTTTAAGATCTTCAATAGGAACTTTATCCTCTAATTTTCTCAGACTAGAAACCTCTTCTTGAAAAGGAACTAGCACCACCATTTGAGCTGATTCCTCATTAGAAAGATCCAAACCAACCAATTTTTTAGGGTTTTCTAAGGGGACAATGGTCTTCTAGATTTTCTCATTAAGTTCAACCGCCTTTTCAAAGACTTCAACAGAGGCCAACACATGTGACACAGGTTCAGTAATTTCACCTTCCTCCAATATAGGAGTCGCATTAGACTCCATTTTCTCTTTTGAAGCCTCATTATTACTACTATTGTCACCTTTAACCTCCTTCCAAACTTGTCTTTTTGGTTCTACAATAGATGGTAGGGAAACCTTAGGAATTTTTTTTGGGCAATGTTTTGCCCAATGAACCATTTTGTGACAAACAAAACAAGCAAACGAAAGCGATTCAAAGGTCACCTCCTGTTTACACTGACCCAGTTTAGAGTTATTGTTAATAGCCAAAGGAAGGTTTTCAAACTAGGTAAGATTGACATAGATTCTTGCAAAGACAAGTCTGGACTTGGTCGTCGTCATGGGGTCAACCGAAATAAGTTCTCCCCCAAAATATGAGGCTAATCCTTTAAAGACTCACTCATTCTAGTATTCCAGAGGCAAGCCAGGAAACCTAACCCACACAGGAATAGCCTTAAAAAAATCTTCAGAGTAATTTGAGTTAGGAGTCCATTTTCATAAAGCAATAGCCGTCTAACCAAACATCTAGGGACTCCCACACAAAACATAATCTTGGTCTTCCTTATTAGTAAAGGAAAAAGATAGAAAGGCTTTAGGCAAGGATGCAATATCCACATGACCTTTCAATGCCCATTTCCTTGAAACAAAAGATCTGACAGCTTCAATATTAGGTCTAAGGACAAGAAACTTACCAACCAACATAAATTCGATGGCAAAAATAGATCGATCAACCATTGTGTTCGAAACAAAAATGACAACTTCTCCCTCCTGAAGAAAAGATTTAACCAGTTCTTCATAGGAAAAAGAATCAACCTCCTTTCTTGCTCCCAGAAGGTCCAACCACTTTTTTGGACTTTGAGGGTTCACTTTAGCATCTCCAGCTTCTAAAATACTTTTTGATCCCACTAGTGGGTCCTGTGAAGGAATATCCTCATTCACCTTAGGATTCAAATTGGGCCCTTCTCCTAAAGCAACCTCACTCACAAGCTGAGCCCCATTTAACACTGCCTTTGAGGGAGTACCCATGATACCCCTACCCAGGGAAGGACAAACTTGTCCCACCACCGAAATGACTGACACCCTGTCTAGTTCTGAGACAGAAAGTGTCCCCAGAACTAAAGGCAGTTGACCAAGACTACTACCCAAACTAGCACTAGCAGCCATTCTGCAAGAATCTTGCTCATAGTTTGAATCCACATCTTTCCCACTTGAAACCTCTCCTCTCCCGCTCAAATCCTCTCCCATCCTCTGGTAGTTTCTTTTGGTCTCACTTTTTCTATTGTTTATGGTTAGTTTATAGGGAGTATTTTGATGTTATTATTGACATTTACTCCCTTGTGAATGTGAGTAAACTAGTATCAGTTCTTGAGTGAGTTTTTTTGAAAAACTAGTAATTTATTATAGTGGGGTAACCAAGTACCCTACCATGGAGGCTATTGTTTAGGTATGAAAAACCATACCACTTGTGTGATGTTTATTATCACCCTAATGAGTTCCAACCTTTGGGTTATTGGTGAATCATTATGTGTAAGGGGTAGTAGGATTACTAGTTCTTTTGGTAGAATAATTACCCACAGTGACCTTATATTAAACTACTTAAGGAAGAAATTAATCTAGATGTATCCCCTTATGATTAACCTCTAAGTGTGGTTCATAAGTGTTATCTTGATCTCCATAGTGTAGTGCCACTCTAACCTTATGGGTATCCATTTGTGTGACTCATGCCTTATGGGTATATATGTGCTTCTCAATTTAGGTGTATGCATGCTTTTTGGATTATTACTTCACACTTTACATTTTTTCATGTCTAATGTGTTACTTCATCCTTGTGTATGTACCTTCTTAATATATACACTTCATGTTCAATGTGTCTATAGACAAATATACTCCTTGATTAATTTTTTATCATGTAAAGCTCTTATCTTGAAGATCTTAATAAAACGTGGACCCCTCGTCATTATTAGTCTCTAATTTAGTCACATCTAGAGTATATTTTGAGCTAGCAATTACAAAATTTCAACTATAGAATATGAATGATTCTTCTAGATTTTGAGCTAGCAATTACAAAAGTTCAACTATAGAATATCAATTATTCTTCTAGATTTTCAGCTAGCAATTGTAAAATTTCAACTATAGAATATCAATGATTCACGGTAATAGATAAATGGTAACTAATTGTATTTCTAGTCTATCCAATGGACACAAGATGCCTATAAGTTATTCATAGACTGATAAATAAAGAAAAAACTGATAGTGGTCGAAGATGTGTTCAGTTATGAGTAAGGAGGGAAATTAATTATATTTGGGGATTCAAGCATTTAGTTGGTCTCAAGAAGATAACATAAATATATATATTAGATCATGCAATGCAATAGAGGAAGAAAAGGGGAAAAAGGACAAAAATAATAGTCTTACATTTGGGGGTAGAGAAGGATATAGAAGCATCCAAATCAGAAAAGAATCAGAAGGAGGCATTAGCACATAGAGGAGGTGAAGAAAAGGGTGGCTTTAAGTGTGTGTCCTTTTCCAAATAGCTCTTGTCTCAAATATTACCATCAGAACTTCCCTAGAAGACATGTACACGTATAAAATAGTGAAAAATGAACCAGAAACATAAACTATTTGAAAAAATATCCCAACAGGGACACCATCCCTAAGGGTGTCAATGGGATGTTATGCATGGAACACTTTGTTGGAAATGTATTTAAAGCCTGAAATCATTTGGCTGAGAGGCTATTGAGGGCAGATTGATGAAACCTAAAAATTCTCATACTATTTGACATCACAACTACTCTAGAGGGCATACCTGCAGATTGTTCAACAAAATACCATTAAAGAGGTGTCATTTCATGTCCAACATGATAAGAGGATGAGGTATTGGAAAGAAAAGAGTGAAATACATCTGTACAAAATGCATTTGTCGCAAGGAAGATATTGTTGTGGGGTGTAGATCCCAAACAGATTGGAGATAACTAATTACGCATTAGGTACATTAATATTCTCTAATGTTCACAAAGACATCATACAAATAGGAATTTCATTTGCAGTTCATTCATTTTCTCATATACATTTAAATATTTTCAAATATAATCTAGAAGGAGATTGATCCTTAAGTATATTAGACATTCCTGCATACTCGGATTGGTTACGTTAAAAAATTCTTTCCCAATCCTAAAACAACTATGCATAAAATTAAAATAACAAGATTCAGTTATCTAAAATTCTAAGAATTCATCTCTTGACAAGTAACTTTAGAGTTTTGAATTAATACAAGCATACTTAATATTAGTTATTGGGAATATTTATTTCTATAGTTGCTAAACATGTGTTCCTCGTATAAAGAAAGAGGACAATGAGAAGCTAATGTGAGTGAAAAATATTGATCAATGGAAATTTATGAGGCTAATTACAATACATTTTTGAATCATCAACATTACCAATAAATTGATAACTAGCGAAGAGGTTGCTGCTAAATGCAACTAATTACAGAATTGCTCATGGAAACCACAGTTCCAACCACAATTATACGAAAACCACAGTTCCAACGACAATTATAAATGTTTCCTTTCTTCTAGATTAATATATGTTATCGTCGTAGTTCAATTACATTGTCTAGATGCTTACTTTAGTGAACCATTAATATATAAAACTTAAATGTGAAATTACAAATAGAACCCTATAATTAATTTACTAATTTATCAGAGGTTCCTCAATGAAAAAAAATGTCAATACCCGAGATCTCGTAAATAAGCTAGAATACTAAATAAAGCAATAGATGAATTCCCTCTACCATCAACTT
>MU226831.1:33368-75702 GCA_018584345.1 Thuja plicata | reverse complement strand
AATATGCATTGTTATCATTTAGATTAATTTCATTTTATGCATTGCAATCATATAGATTAGATCTCATTTTCATGCATTTGAATCTCTCGTTTCATGGTGTATTTGCAATAGACACAACTAGGTCAATTTGAGGGTCTTCATTTTACATTTTTACACATCCATGACTAGAGAGCTATGGATCGATATTTGTGGCCTCATTCTTGAGCAACCTTGAATGGAATGATTCATAGAAGTGTGACAATATTTATGAACACAAATACATGTAACTAATGGACAATAAATATTATAATTCATTTTAGAACTAATTTCATCATGTTTTAGTGTTCAAGCTAATGTCTTAAGGGGATCTTTAACTAATTTAAAAAATCTATAAAAAAATATTGAACAATCAAAGCATACATTTATGTAATCTAAAAAATGTCATTAGTAATCTAACAAACGTCTTTAGGGGATCTAGAATTAATATCATTAAAAACAAAAATTTAATACATGTAGCTAATGGACAATAACTAATTTTAAAAATCTATAAAAAAAAATATTGAACAATCAAAGCATACATACATATACATGCACATATATAAAAGCATACATAAAATGTTATGTATTAAAACCATTGAACTATAGAAAAATTATAGTTCATGATATGTTTAAATATATATCAACAAAGTACATAGTCAATTTAATCTGCAAATATCAAGTAGGTCCTAACACATGAAATAGGTACATACATATTATACTTTTTAGACCAACTCAAGTGGTTCAGATCTTTCATGGAGAACATGTAATATTCTCTCATGATCCTCACTATCTAGTCTCCACTTACGATGTCCATGTTGAGATTTAACTGTATGGAGACAAATGGAGGTGGGAACTACTAGGTGACTATATTGAAAGACCTTATTGTCTGGTTGGTAATTAACAAAGTGAATACCATGCTTAATTACTTTGATTTGCTTGAAATATATTCCCTCTAAAACAATTGAACCTTCAATCACAAATTTTAACAATATAAATTTAAACAAAGTATATTTGAAATTTACATTGAAAGGTAAAAGTTTAAAATTTACAAATTGACTTCAATATATTGATGTAAAGCATGCAAAACTATGGGGACCACATCCAAAGATCTATTACCCTTGGGGATAATGACATGCTTATGATGCGGGTTTCTGATGAAGAGGTTAAGAAAGCAGTTTTTGCTATGGGACCTTACAAAGCCCCTAGACCGGACGAATTTCCTCCGATATTCTTTTAGGAATACTGGAAAATTATGGGGAGTGATGTTACTAGGGCTTCCAGAGATTTCTTTACGACTGGGCATCTTCTCAGATAGCATAATCAAACCTACATTGTGCTTGTCCCTAAGAATGACAATCCTACTTTTGTGATGGATTTCAGAGCCATTAGCCTCTACAATACCTTCTACAAGATCCTTACCAAGATCCTGATTGGCAGAATCAAGCCTCTTCTTGACAAGATTATCTAAAATACTCAGAAAGGTTTTGTGTCAGGTAGACAGATCCTAGATGCGGCCATTTCTACCCATGAAATTATCCATTCTATGGACAAAAGCAAGGTCCCATATATGGCCTTTAAACTAGATATCTCTAAAGCTTATGACAAAGTTAACTGGTCTTTTCTGCTTAAAATTCTTGCTAAAATGGGCTTTAATGAAAAGGTTATCTAAATTATACAAGAATGTAGTCAAACTGTTATCTTTTTTGTTCTAACCAATGGCTCCCCTGGAGGCCATTTTACTCCAGAGAAAGGCCTTAGACAGGGAGACCCTCTCTTCCCCTACCTCTTTATCATAGTGGCTGATGTGCTTAGCAGGAATTTGGGTATGCTATCCACTATCGAAAGGATAAAAGGCATCAAACCTTCTTCCATACACCCTCAGGTGGTGTTGGAACAGTTTGTGGATGACACTTTCCTCTTTGGGTATTCTTCTGTAATTGAGGCCAGACAATGGAAACAAATGGTGGAATGTTATGCTTGGGCTTCGAGTCAATGTATTAACTATCAAAAGAGCTCGCTGCTCTTCTTCAATACTCCAATGGACTTACAAAATAAGGTGCTTCAAATTCTGAGGTGTCTGGCGGCCTCGCTCCCTTCTACTTACCTTGGCCTTCCCCTCATGGTCAAAGAGGTATCCCAAGAATTCTGGAATTCTATTCTGGAAAGAACCCAGAGGAAACTTGTTGGCTGGAAAGGAAAGATATTAAGCAGTGCTGGCAAACTTCAGCTGGTAGCTTCCACCCTCTAGGGGATCTCTGTCTACTTCCTATCCCTCTTCAAAATCAGAAGCAACATGGCCAAAAAACTAGAAAAAATTTAGAGAACCTTTTTGTGGGCGTGGTCTGAAGAAAAAAGGAGGATTCTACTTGTCAACTGGGACACTGTCTGCCTCCCAAAAAGATTCAGAGGTCTCAGCCTTAGAAAAATTGGTCTAATGAATAAGACCCTTACTACGAAGGTGGCTTGAAATCTCATTAAGGGAAAATTGGATTGATGCAAAATAATGGAAACCAAATACCTCCAAGGCCACCCCTATAGAAAGATGTTCCACAACAGTGACCTCCTCTAGATAAACATCTGCAGGTGTAAGACCCTTCTGTCTAAAGGGGCTTTTTGGCAAATTGATAATGGCAGGTCTATCAGATTTTGGAATGACCATTGGATCATGAACCAACCTCATTTGGGCCATAGATTCAAACCACTCATGGACTACCCCAGACCTAGCCTGGGTATTAGAGCTTCCAACTACATCAACAAAAGAGATTGGGCTAATTTACCTAATCGATTAAGGGATAGACCAGACCTACAACACATGGCCAAGGATATTATGGATAACCTGACTAGTATTAGAATTTTTGAATTTGATGACTCTATTATTTGGGCCCCCACCCAGACTGGTGCTTTCATGGTTAATTTTGCTTACAACCTACTTCTTAAGGAGGAGAGTAACCTAGGCGACTAGAAGAAGGTGTGGATCCCCCAACTCACACCTAAAATAAACTTGTTTTTGTGGACCCTAATGCATGGTAAGATCCTAACCCAAGATAATCTTACAAAAAGAGCCTTCTCCATGGAAAACATATGTGTCCTATGTGAGAAGGCAGAAGAAATGACAAATCACCTCTTCATCCACTGTGACTATGCTACCAACATTTGGCAAGGAATTTTTGACAGGTTGGGTATCTCATGGGCCCTGGACTCTGAGGTGCACCAATTCAACAACTGGAGATCCCCTTCAAATCACCCCTTGCTCCAACTCCTCTGGTGTATGCTTCCCCCGCACATATGTTGGATCATCTAGAAGGAAAGAAACAACACGATTTTCAGGGAGATTGGTATCCAACCTGAAACCTGTCTCCTTATCAAAATTAAGCTCCTGAGTGAGAATGCCAGGATGGCTAAATGGAAGCTCCCCTCTAGCCCTCCTGCTTCCTGGGAAGTTAAGATTGCTGATCGTTGGAACCTCCTAAGTGGGTTCTCCAGGTTTGATGATGCAAAAAAGATAGCGAGAAAAGCTACGAAATGGATAGCCCCTCCCAGAGGTAGGATAAAATTAAACTTTGATGGGCATTTAATAATCTTGGGCATGGAGGGGGAGGAGTGCTGAGAGATCACAATGGCACTTTCCTACTGGCTTATGTGAGACCTATCAATAATTTTACTGTAACCCAAGCGGAAGGGAGTGCCCTTCTCTGGGGATTAAACTTGTGAAATAGATGAACTTTAGATAGCTGGAAATCGAGTGGGATTCCAAAGTGATAGTTGAGGCAATCAAGAGTGGAGCTGGTACGCGGTCATGGGCTAGACCTATCATTATGGAGATCTATGATCTTCTCAATAGCTTCCAACAAATGATGATAGGCCATATGTACAAAGAGGGGAACTCGGCTGCTGACTCAATGGCAGCGATTGGCCTAAAACAAACCAAACTAAATAGTTGGGTGTTAATTGGTGACTTACCTCTGATGACTCAACAACTCATCATGGGAGAAATGAATACTATAGTTTAAATGTGCCAGAATGGCATATTCATTATGAATCCCTCCTCGATCATGTGTTGGTATGTTCGGGTGATTTGTGTGTTTACAAAAAGAAAAACTCAAATTCCCATAAAGTTCTATCATTACCTTTTGAATGTGTGGAATGATCGCTGTCAGTTTCAAAAGGTTTTTTTGACTATTGATGGTACTAATGTTATTATTACTATTAATGGCACCTGGAGATCTGTTAGATTTGGCAGTACGGAGCCTGTTCTCCAAAATTCTCAAAACTGGCAGGTTAAGTATAAGCTTTATTCAAAACAGATTTGTAAAAACAAGTGGTTTTATATGGCCTGCAATAACACTCAGCTCTCAGACTCCAAGGATATATTGATGCTTGAAGAGTAGACCTCTGATATGGGGGGTAATATTCTCCATATTGAGCCTAATAATATTGATGAAGCCTTTACTTCTGATGCGCTGGTCACCCATTATTGCAAAGAAATTGGCATTTGAGGTTTCATGGAAAGAATGAAAGGTGGACATGACGAGAGAATATCTAAATATTTTGTCTCCTCCTGGAACAATAGAAGTGTCTCAGTTAGGGGTATTCACTTTTAGCTCAATGAAGAGGTCATTGCTGAGGCAACGGGGCTCTCTATGGTGGGGAGAAAATATAAAAAGACCAGTCCGACTATCGACCCTACCAACCTAAAACAATTTTTCACAGACAGTGAGCTGCCGGTGAGAAAACATGGGGGTTTTAACATGGAGGAGCTGCCAGGCTTCTGGCCAAAATTTTTTCTCATTATAATGAATTATTTCATGCTTGAAGGTAAGTTCACTATGTTTTACAATTACCACTTACCTTTCCTGAATCACATTAGGAACAAAGATTTAACTTCCATACCATTCTATCTTCTACACTCTATAGAGAGTAATGACCTTGATATTAAAAGCAACCTTGATAGGGCTATCCTCCTCTAGGGACTCCTCCTCTGTCTCTACTAGTTTCACAAAGCCATATGCCCGGCACCCCAACCCCCTGTGATTATCCAAATGATTCCCCAGGAGGAGCCCCTGGAAAAAGCTGAAAAGACCACCAATTCCTCCTCCTAGTCCATCTGTATCACCCAAGGGCCTATGATGACGGAGAAAAAGAGCACAACCCATAAAAAAAGTATTAAGATTCCCACCTGTAAGAAGGAGGGCTAGGACGAGTCATATGTTTCTGAATCTGTGGAATACAATGAAGGGAAAGGGGTTGATAGCACACCTAAGATGGATTACAAGCCCAAAAAATGGAAAATGATGGAAACCCAGGTTAATTTGGAGGTGGACCTAAGTGGTTTGGGCCATCAAAGGGCTAATAGAATAGCCAAGTAATAATGAAAAATTAGGATGATGGAAATACCTCCCAAAGAGCTCTCCATGTCTAGAAATGCCTCCCACTCCACCAACTCCAGAAATGGTTCCTGGAAAGGCTATATGAGACCGACTAGTAATATTCCCATGCCCAACCTCTAGAGAGCCATGGAAACCCCCAAGAACCCCACCCCACCCCAGAGCCCCCACCATGATACCCAAGATAAACCCCACACCTCAGCCATGGAGGAAAAATGCAATTTCACAGGAACCCTTAAAAGAAAGTTTGTGAATCTCGACAAAGAGATTATTGAGATTAAGAAGAATATGCAGGACCTGATGAACCACTGCATGAGGACCAACAAATTTTCCCTGAAGTTCATGCATACCTCAGCTATGATCCTCTATAATGTGTAGGAAAAGCTAGCGGGTGGCAGGTTGGAAGCGGACGAGGACAACAAGGATCTATTCATGTTTCTTCAGGAGGAGTGGGCGAGAACCCTATTGTTTAAATAGATGGGAGGGAAGAACTAACTCTAATATCTATGGTTTGGGTAATTTTGGTTGGGCTTGATCCTTGGATCCCCTATTTTGCGATTGGGGTTAATTTTAATTTTGATATTCATATGTTTTGGTGTAGCCCTGCGAGCCTTATAGTTGATACTTTTTATGCTACTGATGCTAGCAATTACTCTGGTTTAATCCCATGGAGTAGAACTGTCATTTATGTTTTTGATAGAGGAAAAACTAGAATTGGTGATTTTGATATACTGCTAAAATGTTTTATAGCTTAGACTAGTTCCATTAATATGCTACTAGTCCTCTGGTCCACGGGCCAGCACCCTCTTGCTTCTTTTTCTATCAAAAACATTTCATCACTTTCTTCAAGTTCAAGTAACTTTGTGGTCACTGTAGTACAACACAGTAAATAATAATCAACTCCTACATTTCCACTCTCAGCAATCACTACAAAGACATCTCGTAATATATATATATATACACACAGCGCGCGCGCATGCACACACACACACACATGTGAGATATTAAAATTTAGTTATTTCAATCTATCTATCTATCTATCAAGATACATGCAGCTCAATGGACCATATAATGTGAAATATATACTTACCAATTTTGACCAATCCTGAGATATGATCATAATCAGTAAAAATCAAAGGAACATCATCAGAGTTTTCATCTTCATCTCTATCAAATGTATCAGTAACAACTAGTGGAACTAGATTCCATGTACCTACATATCCATGGTCTTGATCGATGCATTCCTCATAATTGTTACCAATACAGTGATAACAAAAGCATGAGTAGTCCCTCATTTTCAGTGTCCAATTGCGATAATTCATACTCATAACTAAATGCAAATATGATGTCCTTTCTATCCGCTTGCAACCATGCATAATTTTTTTATTCTTACCTAAACAAATGCATATATAATATTATATTTTATAAATATAAGTTGAATAAAGAATGCACATAAAAATTTAAACACTTGAATAATTTAAAAATGTGTGCATACCTTTTATCTCCCAAAATTTTCTATGTGGTACCACTTGAGTCATTCTTGATGATGTGTCATTCTCATTTGGTGTGAAATGTGTCTTGCACCATTCAACAACATCATGTGCATTTTTTATATGAACCCCCTTATAATTCATTTGATACTTTCGTATAACACATTTGATGTAAGCTCTAGCACCATCATGTTCACCTTTTCCATGTCCACTCTCAAAGAAACTCAAGACATGTGGTATATTTTGATTACGATGATATCTACATAGTGCATAAAATGGTTTGGATGATTAGAATTATGCATCACATCCATCTGACCAAACATAATGTTTATCAATTTTTATACCCCTTTCTTTCAAATTTGCCAAAAATATCTTGAAGTAGTGTTCTACATAATGAATGCCATGCTCTCTATCATCACTTATATAAAAATTATATTCCTTCTTGATAACTCGTGCTTTAAATGTGCTCAGAATACTGTCCAAATCTAATTGTGCGTGTCAATAACACACATGTACCATAATAGTAATTTTCTTTGAAATATAGCATTCTGATTGAATTTCCTTTTGATGAACAAAGGAATAGTTTCTTGCAAAATCAACAACTAATACAATAGTTCTAAGTGGGAAATTGTCTCTCGGTGTTTGGAATTGTTGTGCTTGCCACTTTGCAAAAAAAGCATGACGAATGTAGGGTTGAATCAATTTTTTAAATTTATCAATAAATACTCCAACATTTATCTCCTCTTCAACATATTCTAACCTTTTGGATTCTTTCCCAAATTTTGTTTCATTATTTACATACTTGTAACTCTTGTAATTTACCATCTTTCTTACATCAATGTTTTCATTTTTCAAAGGAAAAAGAGTCAAATCAGTACATGTTTGACATATTCCTTTTATGCAATTTATTTGTCAAGTTGCATCATCTCTTTTGTCACACAAAATGGATGAGATGAACTCACTTCATCTACTAGGAGGAGCATTTTCAAAACCATAAGTTTCTTCTACAAACTTTTAAAAAACTTGATAGTGGAGATCAAATTCAATATGATAATGACAACAACAAGTTTCAAACACTTTTTTTGTCCTAATATAATATGGCTTCAATATTTCAAACAATGTTTGCCCAATCTTTATATTAGGATTTGAACTAAAAAATGGCACATAAATTTCATGTTGTGTTGTGTCCAACCAATGTTTCATATTATATTTATATTGATTAGTTGAAATTATATGTCTTATAACATCTCTACTGTACGATGGACATGTATTATCATTCCAAAATAATGTGACCAAATTCTTGATTCCTCCATCAATCCTATCAGAACGAGGATTTCTACACATGATTGCCCAATTGCCTTCTAAGGTGCTATCATCCAAAATCATTCTCCTATTAACATATTGAGATATTGCTTTCCTACTAAAACCAATCTAAGATGAAACTGAAGATATTTGTCTTTTTTGGACCATAGTGTTACCTACAATGGATGTCAACATAAATTTTCTTGTAATGGTCTGATCTTTAGTTTGAGATCGCTTCCCTACCTAGTTCAAACCCTTCCTAAGATTTTCAATCATATCAGTTTGCATGTCAACAACTTTTCTCTTCTTTGATGTTGCGTCTATACCCAATAAATTTAATGCCCCTTCTAAATTTTTGTTTATAAGTACAACTGAAATTAATTGAGCTTGTTCAAGTGTTTCTAAATTATCAAATTTAGACAATATTTCTCTTGCTATCATATTCACTGACCTCTTCTTAGCAAGACTTAAGGGTTGAACATTAGCAAGTGATCTCAAATTCTCCACATCCATTCTAAGTAAATTATCTAATTTTCTATAATTAACATTTCTCTTTACAGTTTGAGCTAAATTTATAAGTTCATCCATACCAGTAGGACCATGTGATCCTGAACTTTCTTCAACATTTATCGTCTGAGCTTCCATAGGGAGTGTTCTTAACCCTTCTTCAAAGTGAAATTCTTCAACTTGACTTGATCCTCCTACTTCAGTTCGTCCTTCACCTTATTTAGTTTTATGATAATATGCCAATGCAGCTTCACGATTTCTTTTTTTGGTATGAGGTGACCTTTTTCTAGAATATTTACAATGTCTTCCTTTCTCGTTCCCCATTTCTTCTCTTCAAAAAATGTCTTCCAAAAGATCAGTAATAAAAATTCTTTTCTTCAAAAAAATACTTTGATATAATATTTCTCCTCTCCCAAATTATGGCATCAAAAAAAATAGAAATAACAATCCTTCTCCAAAAAATGCCTTTGTAATAAAATATCAATAATAGAAAAAGAGAATTCACATATTGTAATTCGGTAAAAGGTGAAAAGAAAAAACATTACTTTTATACCATTCTAAATTTAAAAAAAAAAACTAATTCAAAATGGTCGACGTACTTTGAACGAAGTACCCTAGATAAAATCCTAGTGGGGTGATTCTCGCTATAATTTTCACACAGGGGTCTTTGCGTGAAGATCCCTGGACCACTTCACGCGAAGACCCCTAAAATGTAAATTGGCCCTCAAAGAAAAAAAACCTCCTAAAAAAAGGCCTTTGAAAGCGTGAGACAAGGACCAAATCAAATTCTTTTCTGAAACACATGATGCCAAATGATGCGATTTGGAATAAGCTTTCTAATGAATATAATTTTAATACATATTGAATTCATTATCACTTTCAAATATTACTTTAACTAAACATAGGTTGTTTCATCATTCAACAACCTGTCTCTTCAAGGCTTCAGGAAAAATAGTAAATTACAAATTTTATTTTTTTTATGAAAAATATGTAGGGAAAGAATATTGGTGTTACCTTTCTATTAAAATAAAATTGAATTTCGATATATAAAGACCAAGTTAGAGTGAGCCAAGTGACCTTATGTCTAAATTACAGCTACTGTCACTTTATAACTTAATAAACTATGAAATATTGACCCAAAATGAATGAAACCAATTCCATCCTCTAGATATTGAAGTTACAAATATAATCTCAAAATAATTACATTGTTCTCATATTTTAAAAAAAATTTACGCTGGTCCAAGTGACAGTCACTTCTTAAAAATACAGTTTTTTACACATACCACTTTTCGAAGGAGAAAAAAAATGAATTTAAATAAATTTAAATATTTAAATAAAAATATTTAGAAACTAAAAAAAAAATTCTAAAAGACCCTAGTTTACATCATCTTCAAATTCCTAATAGTTTTCTGGCAATAAGTGTTTGAAAGTGAAATTTTTTCTCAGAATGTTGATCTCTGTGTCAAAGTTGGCCAAAAAGTGGGACAAACTATTGTGGGACTACCCTTCAAGAAAATAAAATCATAAAAAGAAAAGAATAGAAAGAATTGGGGGAAAAAGATGGGGGACGAATCTTATTATTATTCCTTGTGCAATATTATCAGTTTGTAGATTCCTTTAAAATGATAAACTGCAATAGCCATATAGGGAACCATTACATCGTCAATAAGACCATATTTTATGATCATTAAAAAATCTACAAGGACACGAGGAATAACTGCATCATTAAAGATAAAACAACCACCAAAAGGGCAATGAACATAATCAATCTTATAGCTTCACAAAACAAGGCCTAACAGAGAAGGGGGGATAATGTGGCTATGCATATAACTCATAGTAATTCCACAAGCCAAATGAAATTATTGCACAAGATTCATACAAATAGCAAAGGATTTTGATGCAATCTTAGTAGTGTTGGAAAAATGGTTATCACTCTCCTTGAGATTCGTGACAATGGATTAACTACCTCCTATGGATTCTATGTCTAGTGGTTGTATTAGGTATTGATAGGTCAACTGTTTGGTGAAATGGAAACCAAACTTTTAACAAGTAAATGAAGCATTGGCATTCAGTTTAAGCCATTTCATATTTGGAATCAAAATAGTGGCTTCTTGAATCTTGTGGTAATTGAACGGGAAGATCGGTCCTAATTTTAAGACATCATGAAGAAAGGAGTAGCTATGTTTCCAATGTACGTGACAAATAATCACTCTATGTTCAATTCCGCTCCCTAGAAAATCACCGATGACAAGAATTATTTACAAAAATACAACCAAAAGCTAATATGTCATACTTAAACTCTTATATAACAGTATTATAGATTATCCTGATATAGTTAAACTCCTATATTTTTGTTTTGTCTTCAATATAATTGTACTAGTGCCTCTCCCATTTAATAAAAAGTTATATTCATTATTATAGGTTCATTTGAAAAGATATAGAATGACATCATTCCCTATTAAATCCATCTCAAAACTATTAAGCTCATTAAATGATCTTTAATCCACACTCTCATGACAAAATTGGAGAATTATGAGACTATTCTTTTACATAATAAATGGTAAAATTTATCACCATTTGGTAATTATAGATATTAGGTACAAAATTTATAGAAGAATTCAAAATATCAACATCAAATTCAAGAGAATTAATGAACAAGTTAATGCATTCATAACTAATTGAGGCTCAAATCATAAATGCAAACAAAAAAATTGGTTAGACATGCACAAATTTGATCAATGGAATTACATCCCACTTCTTGCTATCCTCCCTTCTTTCTCACTATCCTCCTAACTTTCTTTTGAGTTCAAGGTTGGCTTCAGTTCTTTCTCATAAATAATGTCAGTATTACTTGTTCGAGCAAGTCATATGTACTTGTTTTGATGTGTGTTTTATGACCCACCAAATAGTAGAACAAAGTACCAAGGTATCTTATCGTCTCTTGATCAAAGTTCCCTATATGCTAAGATTGCGAGAAGATCATATAGGTCACTCCAAGGTTCTTTTTGTGTCAGGTCTTGACCATAGATAAACTTGGTGGTAAATGTGATTTGCTAAAGATCACAAGGGGCCTTACGTTTTTAGTCTTGTAAAGATATGCAATGAAACACCTATTTTCAATTTTCAAAATATGCAAAAAGAAAAAGGGAGTAGGGTCAAAAATTTTAATCTACTCCTATGGGCAATGATAGCAATGGTCAATGCTTCAGTGGAAAAATTCCCATAAGCAGGTTTTGCTTCACCAAGTTATACTACAACTACATGAGAAATGGTGCAATCTGTAGGATTTGACAAATAAAAATCCATAGAATGCCAAGAACACATGCATGCAAACAATTTGTTACAAGAGAGAAGTAGAAAGAGGGAAAAAGAAGAGCTCAGAATTTTCTCAAAATGTGAGAGTGAAATTATAATTTGAATTAATGAAAAAATATTTACAAGGTTCAACCTATAAAGGTGAACAAAACCCTAAAGCATAAAAAAGCTAGGTTGCACAGTAATAATTAATAAAATAATTGATTATTAATGCACCTAAGAGAAATATTAAGCACTAAAGAGTAATAACTTAATTAATTAAATCAACATGATTTAATTAATAATAAAACTAATGATTACTCTAACACCCTCCCTTAAGCTAAGTATAGGGGGTAAGCTAACCTAGCACAGTTATGAAAGTAGGAAATGGGTCCCGATAATAAGGCCTGATCAGGTACCCAATACAAGGAAATCTCTGTAAACCAGAGACAAAGAAGAAAACCTAGTGGGAAAAACCCCTCTCCAAAAAGAGATAGAAAAATATAGAAAAGAAATGGCTCAAGAGACTCTCTCAAGACCATAAGTACAACCAGCCCCCCATGAGACACGGATGAGACACCAAAGTCCCCCCAGAATGAAGAAAGTCCTATCACAATGGTAGATTCTTGATGTAGAATCTTAAAGGAGATCCTGAAGTGGCAAATGATATTCCTCCACTTGAGAAGAAACAAATCCAATGGATGATATCGAAGAAACCCTGTGAAGAGTGATGAACTAATCTGTCTAATTGTGGTGCCACTTATACTAGGATCTTGTGCAATGAAAAGAAGAGAACTTTGTTTTAGGTAAGAAATGAGGTAGATGTTAATCATTTTCCTTGCTTAGTGTATAGAAACAAATTCTTATGCTATATATATTATTAGTGTGTTATAGAGCCTTCTTATGTTATTGAAGTTTTGTGGTGATAAATTTCATCTCATTCACCTTTGAAAGGATAAACATAGTTGTGCATGCACTGCTAGATGGATCATTAAATCATGAATAGAACTCTACAACCTTGTAATGTTGTTTATAGAGAGTATTTTAGTGTTATTAATGACATTTACTCCCTTGTGAATGTGAGTAAACTAGTATCAGTTCTTGAGTGAGTTTTTTGAAAAACTAGTAATTTCTTATAGTGGGGTAACCAAGTACCCTACCATGGAGGCTACTGTTTAGGTATGGAAAACCATACCACTTGTGTGATGTTAATTTATTATCACCCTAACGAGTTCCAACCTTTGGGTTATTGGTGAATCAATATGTGTAAGGGGTAGTAGGATTACCAATTCTTTGGGTAGAATGATTACCTGTAGTGACCTTATATTCAACTACTTAAGGAAGGAATTAATCTAGATGTATCCCCTTACGATGAACCTAGAAGTGTGGTTCATAAGTGTTATCTTGATCTCCATAGTGTAGTGCCACTTTAACCCTATGGGTATCCATTTGTGTGACTCATGCCTTATCGATATATATGCACTTCTCAATTTAGGTGTATTCATGCTTTTTGGATGATTACTTCACACTTTACATTTTTTTCATGTCTAATGTGTTACTTCATCCTTTTGTATGTACCTTCTTAATATATACACTTCATGTTCAATGTGTCTCTAGACAAATATACTCCTCGATTAATTTTTTAGTACATAAAGCTCTTATCTTTAAGATCTTAATACAATGTGGACCCCTCGTCATTATTAGTCTCTAATTTAGTCACATCTAGAGTATATTTTGAGCTAGCAATTACAAAATTTCAACTATAGAATATCAATGATTCATGGTAATAGATAAATGGTAACTACTTGTATTTCTAGTCTATCCAACGGACACAAGATGCCTATAAGTTATTCATAGACTGATAAATTAAGAAAAAAATGATAATGTTCGAAGATGTGTTCAGTTATGAGTAAGGAGGGAAATTAATTATATTTGGGGATTCAAGCATTTAGTTGGTCTTGAGAAGGTAACATAAATATATATTAGATCATGCAATGCAATAGAGGAAGAAAAGGACAAAAATAATAGTCTTACATTTGGCGGTAGAGAAGGATATAGAAGCATTCAAATCAGAAAAGAATTAGAAGGAGGCATTAGCACATAGAGGAGGTGAAGAAAAGGGTGTATTTAAGTGTGTGTCCTTTTCCAAATAGCTCGTCTCAAATATTACCATCAGAACTGCCCTAGAAGACATTTACATGTATAAAATAGTGAAGAATGAACCAGAAACATAAACTATTTGAAGAAATATCCCAACAGGGACACCATCCCTAAGGGTGTCAATGGGATGTTATGCATCAAACACTTTTTTGGAAATGTATTAAAAGCCTAAAATCATTTGGCTGAGAGGCTATTGAGGGTAGATCGATGAAACCTAAAACTTCTCATACTATTTGACATCACAACTACTCTAGAGGGCATACCTGTAGATTGTTCAATAGAATACCATTAAAGAGGTGTCATTTCATGTCCAACATGATAAGAGGATGAGGTGTTGGAAATAAAAGAGTGAAATACATCTGTACGAAATGCATTTGTCACAAGGAGGATAAATATTTTCAAATATAATCCATAAGGAGATTGATACTTAAGTATATTAGACATTGCTGCATACTTAGATTGGTTACCTTAAAAAATTCTTTCCCAATCCTAAAACAACTATTCATAAAATTAAAACAACAAGATTCAGTTATCTAAAATTCTAAGAATTCATCTATTGACAAGTAACTTTAGAGTTTTGAATTAATACAAGCATACTTAATATTAGTTATTGGGAATATTTATTTCTATAGTTGCTAAACATGTGTTCCTCCTATCAAGAAAGAGGACAAGGAGGAGCTAATGTGAGTGAAAAATATTGATCAATGGAAATTTATGAGGCTAATTACAATACATTTTTGAATCATCAACATTACCAATAAATTGATAACTAGCGAAGAGGTTGCTGCTAAATGCAACTAATTACAAAATTGCTCATGGAAACCACAGTTCCAACCACAATTATATGGAAACCACGATTCCAACGACAATTATAAATGTTTCCTTTCTTCTAGATTAATATATGTTATCGTCGTAGTTCAATTATATTGGCTAGATGCTTACTTTAGTGAACCATTAATATATAAAACTTAAATGTGAAATTACAAATAGAACCCTATAATTAATTTACTAATTTATCAAAGGTTCCTCAATGAAAAAAAATGTCAATACTCGAGATCTCATAAATAAGCTAGAATACTAAATAAATAAATAGATGAATTCCCTCTACCATCAACTTGCATTGAATCATCTCAAACAATTTACGAAGGTCTACTAAATCAGGAAAATGTGAAAAGATTTATAATGAAGGTATTTATTAATGATTCAATACATGTTTGTTATAGGATTCTCACCATATACATAGTTTATAGCTTGTTTAAATTCCTTTAAATCTAATTACAAATATTTGATATAGTCACCCCATGGTTCAAAAAATTGGACTCTTGAAAGCCATCCATTTGAAATTGAACCATATTGGTGTTATAATTCTCAAATTAAAAGATAATGAAACACAGAGAAGAAAATAACTGTATTTTCTAATGAAGTATTAAAATAAGAGATAAAAGTTGTAAAATACTCTCATAGGTATTGCAATGTAGTATGATTTTAATTTCAATATCATTGATCTATGTTGTAGAAAGTGTTTGTGAAGATAACTAATAGAAATTATATTTTATTTATGTAGGCATTTTGATTGATTATTTATTGATCGAGGGTTCCCACTCGTGCCTGAAACCTCTTCGGGGATTGAGGGGCACAATCCCGGCCTCATCCCTTATGATGTCAAAGCCTTGCACTCAACAAGACTTGATTGCTGGTAGGATCATTGTGAGTCATTCAACTTCACCAGTAGACCAAGGGCCCATTGACGATTGATTATTTTTAGACCTATGTTATTTGTTATTATTATTCAACTAAAATAATTATTGCCCTATGAAACATGAATCTTGACCAATATTGCGTGATTAACTAGTTTATTGACTCTAACATAGGAACCCTTCTTTGTTGACATCACCTATATACAAAACAAGAAATAAAGAATTTATGTAGTGCCATAACTTAATGTTGGAGGTACACAATTTAGTTGATGGATTAAAATGAAATAAGAAATAGTTGTATATGTCTTCTATGGACATTGTCTTAATATCCATTAGTAAGTAAACATTTTTAAGAAAATAATTAGAAATGGATTATATTACTTTTCTTTTGTCGATAGCAATATATGATAATTTTGTACCTAATCAAGATATGGCTAGTTATGATACTCTCCCTTAGAGCTTGAATTATCTGTATTTAATCTTGTATTTACAACAATATTACTCCAAGATTATATTTGTGATGACTAGCATTGTTCATACATAAAGTTGACTACTAGAAACTAACTTGTGTTATAAGTAAAAAATGAAATATTCTTTTCCAATTTAATTTTCAAATAGATTTCATAAAAATGTATTGTTTATTATAACCTTAACATAGTTTTCATCCTTGCTTTACCTATGGGTAGCAGATGAAAAGGGAAACTATCTAGGGATTCTATCCTAGAAAGGGTTGCGTACCCGCCTATGTATTTTATAAAAAAATATAATAATAAATATATGATTCATTTTATAACCTTGCTATGGTGAATTAGTATGATATGGTTAAAGATTTAAAGAGTCAAACTATGAAGTATCAAAGAATGAATGTAGGCAAGGCCATCAGATATTTGTAATGCCTCTATTGTGGAACCCTTGACACAAGGACATAATACTCAATAACATGTGAAATAATTATTTTTAAAAACATAACATAACAATGAAAACTAACATTATTAAATAAAACATGAAATAATTATTTAATCCAAAACTCTATTAATGACTATAGGAGGGGCATTTCATCCTCCCCCCTTGAGCATGACTTACTCCTAGGGTTCACAAGGTTTAAATAAAACATAATCATAATTAGACATTATTCCATGACATAAATGGTCCAACAAGACATTTTGAAGACTAGAAATCAAACAATAAAATTTATACCACTACCAATTTGATAAGAGGCAATAACTAATAGATGACATGCAAGTAAAAGAAAACATAAAATTATCACATACCAAGCATACACAAGGAATCAAGAAGGATTTAATAATTTTTAGCCGATAACCTGAATTGTTGACACAAGTCATGAGATAAAGGCTGGGATAGGTCAAACTGATGGGGCGTTATGTTATCTCCCTCAATGAGTTACATCTAGTAAAGGCATGCTCAATCCTTCTAATTTAGGGGAAATGATGCCTAGTACCTAAAAAATTGAATCATGAAGATGAAACATATACTTGTACATATATAGTGGCAGGTGATGGATGAAAGATGAGACATCGTATAGTTATGCAGGAGCATCCTAGGGAAGTTGGCAATCCTTTGTTGACAAAAAATATCTTTTAGTTTTGTTTGGTGCTCAGCAGGTGAGTTGGCAGAGCTTGGTGGAGTTTGGTTATTGTTGGTCATTTTGGTGCTTGGTTCTCAATGAAAGGAGTGTTTTTCTTCACTAAACAGACTTGGTGTCTATTGGCAGCGCTGATTCACCGAACGGGCTCAGTGGTTTTGTTCATGCTCGGTACTGACTTGGGGGTCTCGGTTGATGTGTTAACAGACTTCCATTTATGGATTGGGTAGACATTGGAGATTGCATTCATGATTTGATGGGGTTGTTGCGATCTTGCAAAGTTCTGAGGCATGCAGATTTGATGCAATGGATTTTTTGTGGACCTAAATCTGATTTGGGTTGTTCATATATATATTTATTGTTTATTTGCAGCTAACTGGGTCATTTAATATAATTCATGATGGATTATGTTGGGTCAACTATCATTTAATATTTTTTTATGAAGCCAACTTGTGGTTTTTTTGTATGTAAGGAGTGTGTAGGTAGCATTTTAGGGAGAGCAGAGGTAGAAAGAGCGAGTTGATAGAAGACAGTAGTAAGTGGGTAAGAGAAAATTGTAAGAATATTTGTTTGCTTGAGAGCAGAAGTTAGATCTCGTTTCTTCAACTTAGTTGTAGGGTAGGCTGGTGAAGTTGGATCTTCTGAGATCTTGTTGAATTTTTTAATGTATTAGTCATAACCAGGAAGGCCTTACAATCTGACATGTTGCATGTAATGCTCGGTTAAATAAATTAAAATTTTTTTGTGTTGTTCATATCTTATGTTCTTGAGTTTTCTGATGTGTTGTGTTAAGCAGTTTGGTTAGACAATATGTTTTCAGACCCTCCACCCCTTTTCACTGTGTCAAGTAGACCTCACGAATGAGTAACTACAAATTTTTCCCTTTCCATACAAGCATGCCAAACATGATCAACATTCAAATATAGAAAGAAGTGATTGTTAGTATGGTTAGTATCTTGGTAAAACATAAACTAGTAACCAACATAAAACATAAGATAGGTAAAATAATCATCCATCATTATGCATATAAAAATAACTTAACACTAATTTCCTAGCATGAATATTTATTTTGAATATTAAATAACATTAAAGAACATAAAGCAAACATATGCATAGGACTCATACATCATAGAACATCCAAGTCATTATAGTACACATGTCATTATATGCAAATTAAAATAAACACAATATACAATCTAGATACATATCACCTAAAATATAACCATACCTTAATACATGTGAATCCTCAAGGTCATACACACAAAGCTAGACACACCCATGAGGAAGGGCATACATCATCCCACTTGGTTGGAAAAGAAAGAAAATAAATGACATAGTTATGGAACTAGATAAAACTCCTTTATTGATATTATATCATTTTGATTATATAAATTTATTTAAGGTTATAAAATTGCACAAAAGTTCTAGTTTCACTAGTCATTATCATCCATGATGGGTTCTTCCTTGCCATCAAAGTTAGAGGAGTTGAGGCAATATCCTTGGGTAGGCACGCTGCTATCAGACAACTTAATATGAATTGTACTCTCAATTGGGGAATCTATTGTCATTACTACCTTAGTGTCCCTTACCTATTTATTACTATTTTATTCATCATAAGATAGCCTTCTATGAACCTCTCCTTATATACATGGAGAAGGAAGTGCAATAGACTTTTGTAATCCCCCAGGGCTGATACTCATGAAAGATCACACTTTGCACAAACCATATGTAGTCATATAACTCAAAATTTCTTTCAAGGGATTTGTTAGATCTTCATCACATGAGACATCAATGATGGTCACTTAGTTACTAAGAGTGAAGGTATGGGTGTCCAAGTATAGTGTTGAATCCAGTTACTTTGATACCATATGTAATGCCCTTGCCGGGGAACTCACAACACAAGGACATAATAATCAACATCATGCAATTTTTTTTAAATACATAACATAGGAATAACAATTAACATTGTTAAATATATATTATTAAATACAACATGAAATAATCCTTTAATCCATAAAAAAATATAGGAGGGGCATTACAATATGCATCCTCAAGACTTAGGTTTGGCCCTTAGGATTTGTCTATTATTGTCCATAATTGTTCTAGATAAGATAATAAGAAAGGTTATATTTATGATCTTATATTTAATGTTTAATGACTCATATGACATGCATCTAGTTGTGAGGCCATGTGTACAGATGCATGTATTATGACATGGTGAAGAAAAAAGAAATAATAGATTAAGTATATAGTGATAGGTATTTTTTAATGGGCCTTTTCTCATACCATCTATAATTTCTATAGTTTTCCATTTATTCAATTATTATTTGGGTGGTAATTTCAATAGTAGAAAGTAGAGGAAAACATGGTAGTGGCTATAATATTTATCCTCTATTTTCTATTTTAGAGTTAAAAAATGGAAGTATGTTGTGCTTCTTAATTTAATGTAATGCAATATTGTTTTAAAAAATTATTTCGCATATTTTGATATGTATTTTATCCTCATGTTGAGGGTTGTTCGATAGAGCATTGCACATAGTTCTTAAGCATAATATAAGTTCTCGCCGAGAGGTCCTTTTGGAACTAGTATTATCTTTTGAGAGATAGATTGATGTTCCCTTTTTTCTTGTAAGGTGGCTATTTTCTAGTTACATAGTAATGTTTTACATTAAATTATCATAGCACTATAGGTTTCTAACAAGAGTATAATTATATTTAATGATATTAGCATTGATGTTTTTTGTGAAGCCTCGTAGTAGGGCTTGTCATGGTCTTCTCTGTATCCTTTGTGTCAGCTTCAATGTCTTCTGGAGGAACCCTGTCTCTCTTCTAAGCACTTGCATCCATATTTTTACGCTTCTTAGCTGACTTGATACTAACGGTGGGAAAAGGGGAATTTTCATTGTAGATAGTATGGAGTTCTTTGACCTATACATTAAGCCTTATAATGCCATCACTAGTGTTTTCCATAGTTTTTTTTCTCACTGACACAACAAATTTAATATTTTCCTAGAACCTTTGATAATCATACTCCAGAGATTTTATTATTTCTCATGGTCCACTTTCAGTTTCTTGATCCCATTTGCTAGAGATGACGCATTAGCCAGTGTATTTTCCAAATTATTGGTGGGCAGGTTGGCTTTTATATTCAAAGTGTTAATCTCTAAAATAATCTATAAAAGCACGGAGCTTTTATTATCCAAAAAATTCTCTAGACTCACATTTCTTATATGATTATCTGGTACACAAGAACCCATCTCCTACAGAGTAACCCTACCCCCCTCAATGGGTGTCTGCAGAACAATACCCACATCCTTGACTAGCCCATAAGACTCAACTTGAGAAAGGAAATTCTTACGCACAAGATTTACTCTTTAACAAAGTGGGCAGCCAGAAGTCCAAAAGAGACAAGTCGATGCTTCAAATCTTCAAACTCGAGTGATGCACCACCAAGTTAGGTGTTCCAAAAGAGAAACATTCCTCTACACTTATCACAAGTGCACAAATTAATTGATTCTAGGTTATCACAACATATTCCCAATAGGGAAACCTAATCACTAGGTTCAAACAAGTCTTCAACACCAACTTCCAAATATTGACTACTAGGCACATATGCTAGAATTACTAAAACTCCCCATAAAGTGACTCCAAGGACTAGGGGTGACCTATACTAAAGGATTTAGTCTATTTAGGTCCCTAAGACAAGGATTCAATGATCCTATTCAACATGTGCAACCCTTTGAACATAGTTGCTTTGAAAACCCAACTTCTTGCTTGTAGCCTTTTCTAGAAGGATTTTTGACTTTACAAAAAATAGTTCCACATAACCACCCAAAGAGATGAGAGATTCAAATGCCTTTATGGCCTAATGGATTAGACATAAGAACCAAAACATGAAAATGAAAGGAAGACAAGATGGTACCCAATCTTGACAAGGCAATTAGGTCTAATTAGGTCTGCATTTGCACTACAAGTACTACTTCCTTGCAATAAATACCCAAACCAACACTTAGATAATGTGAGGGAATACATAAGGGTTTTACACACTGATTTATAGGTCTTGGTGAATCCCCAAAGGAAAGTTATGTGGACTGTCCTAAATCACTGGTTGGTGCAAACATGGACATGTACACCTAGGGCATCATAGCAAACCCTTCTCCCTGCAGTTTTCCAAACCAGACCTGCATAATCTCAAATTAAATAGACAATGCTTGAATTCCACAAAGGGAATTAGATTCCCATGGTGGAATCGAAGAGAAAACACAACTATTAGATGAAACCCTGATTTAGGGCCTACAAATCAGTTAACAAGAGTAAAAATTCAATAACTTACAATGGACAGAGGATTAAGACATGAGACCAAGTGCAAAAGGAAGACAATTCACAGGTCCAACTTAATGTATCATACTTTCATCCAAATTTTTTTGTACCTGTCTGTACCAATTCACTATTTACAAATTTGTAGAGAAATGGTTGATCTTTATTGATTTTTAATGCCAATTTACAAATGTTAGCCTACCACCCACCTATAAGGGATTTTTTAGGCATTCCCAATGGTTAAATCTCATGTTTGAAATAACTATCTATTTGGGAATGGATTTACAATTTTTAACCAAAAGTTTCTAAAAGTTGCATTAACAACTTTTGAGCAACTTTGCAATAGTTTGCAATTTTGCACTCCAGGTGACCAACTTGGTCAAAACCATATGTTATGATCCCTAATGGACCAAAAAAATGTAAACACATGAAAACAAAATAAATTAACCTAATTCTAAGGTTTGGGATACTAGTTGACCAATAGTTGACCAAGGGCTTATTAATGCCAGTCTTGGGACTAGGTCTTACAAAGATGTGGCCAATATGAAACCTTTAGACTAACATGTCCTATAGACTATTATGGACTTGAGGGAGTCTAGGAATGCCAAAGGAAAACTTAGTTTGTCTAGGATGCTCCTACACCATACTCCCCATGAGGATTTGAACTCAAGTTCCCACTTGAGGTTAACTAATCAAGAGTGATGCCATGTTGTTTGATTTTATCCTCTGTCATCTAGGTAGCATCAATATTAGGGAGTCCCTTCCACTTGACCAGGTATTGGATATACTTCTATTTCCTTGTTTGCTTCACCACTTTGGACTCAATAATTGTTTCCAACTCCACTGGTTTTATTTGTGGAAGATTTGTTACATAGTCTCCATCTTCCTCATCTTGTGGACCCTGCACATTTGCTACATATGATACACATTGTTATATGTTGAATGTGGACCTCTGAATTCAGCACAAACACAACATAGTCATAATACAATCATTCAATTCACAAAAATGAACATGAATTGTCCATCTTTCAAACTCAATTAAAGTGACTTGTTGCCTCCTAATCAGTTGGGGATTTTGAATTTACCCTCAGAACAAGAGCCAACAACTGTACCATTGCTAACATGGAGGATTTCTAGAATGTAAGAAAAAGAAGAATTGCCATTAATCTTACAAAATTTGCAACTAGTCCATGAGAGAAATGCTCTTAATCTATGAATTAAGAAGTAATTAAGCTATGAAAGTGAATTGCAACTAATCTAAGAATGAATTGCAACTAAGCTATGGAAGCAAAATGCAATTAATCTAGGAAAGGTAAATACTTTTAATCTAGAAATGAAATGCTTGTAATCTATGAAAGAAATTGCCTTTCAGCTAGAATTGAATTTTCCATTAATCTACAAAGCTTGAAAGTATCAAATTGAAATGTTAGATATAGAAATGAATCATAAATGAAAGCATTATATCTTCAATTCCAATTAAAATTAGCCTAATTATGCAAATTTAAGCTTAAAACATGAAAGAATTGATGCAAAAAATGACTATAGATTTGATGCTCTCCAAAATCATCCTCTCAAATGAAGAAAACGAGGTCCAATTTATAGAAAACCATGGAAAGAGAGTGAAGATTTTCTTGAAAATAAACGATGGCCTCTTCATTTCCATTTGAGACAAAAAAGCAAAGATTATTTAAGTAAAAGGGTGGATTATTTCCACATGAGTGTCCTTTCACATGGAATTATGGAATTCCTTTTTGAGGACAATTCATCCAATAATTAAATAACCATTCAATTCCTTTTATGTATATTAGCTAAAGGGGGTGGAATTAATTTAATTAAAAGCACTTAGGACTTTAGGATTAAATCAATTAATCATAGGGATTTTTAGCTAATAAACCCTGAGAATTTAGGAATTAAATGTAATGTCAGATTTATGCAAATTTGCGTTTTCTGCATTTGAAACTCAGTCAATTAAAGTTAATCAGGAGAAGAATTTGCCTAGTACAATAGGACTTTGAAGATGAGAAAATTTGCCAAAATTGATTAGATTATAAGGTGCCAATTTTGGGGTGTTATATTTTGCCCCTCTTTGAAGTGATTATAAGGTGCCAATTTTGGGGTGTTATATTTTACCCCTCTTTGAAGATAAAGATTTCGGAAGTCTAGGTTAGGTTTCCAATACACCGATCAGATCAAGAAGTAGAATCATCTGAGTGAAGATCAGAATTGGGGTTAGATTGCCCCAATGTCCACTGATAGCTAATGAAGATCTAGGACTATCTCTAGAATCAGGGTTAGATTGCCCCAATACGAAGGTTAGCCCTCTGAGATCTAGGTTAGATTGCCTAGATAACGGTCTAAAGAGTTTTTGAGAGTCATCTTTAGAATGAAGTGAAACTTTCAGGAATTAGGGTTAGATTACCCCAATACCCAATGAGATTTCAAGAATCTTCTTCAGAATGAAGCTTGATCCTTGAGAATCTGAGTTAGATTGCTTAGATACCTAGAAAGATAGATGACAAGATGTGAGACATCAAAATGCCCCTAGAGATTCAAGATCAAGGAATATCTAATTTTGACCATAAGGTATGAAAAATTGAATATGCCCCAAGTGATGAGATGCCCCTAGCAATGGGGATTTGATTCAGGTCAGACTGATTCAAGAATGATGCAAAAAGATGCAATGATGCAATCATCTTTCCCCCTCAAGAGTGAAATTGAAAGATGGCACATCATAAAGATGAGAGCAATAAATCACAGAGAAAAGGGATCAAAGAGAGAGGAGAAGAAATTTGGAGTGATCCAGAGGGGTTGTGATTTGATTCAGATCAGACTGATTCAATAATGATGCAAAAAGATGCAATGATGCAATCATCTTGCCCCCTCAAGAGTGAAAACGAAAGATGGCACATCATAAAGATGAGAGAAAGAAATCATAGAGAAAAGGGATCAAAGAGAGAGGAGAAGCAATTTGGAGTGATCCAGAGGTCCTGTTGATTAGGTTTGACCATAGTTGACGAGAATTGACTAGAGTTGACTTTGATGAAAAGATTGCAAAAATTGAGAAAAAGAGAACAAGAGATACTCTTGACAAGAGAGCGACACTAGAAAGATCACTGCACAAGCATATATATAGAAGTGTCAGATTTTGATTTCGATCACAAAAATTGATTGAGAAAATAGATGAAGATAGAGAGAGAGAGGATGGAACACTCAGGTAGTCAAGAAGAAACCATGATGAAAGATGAGGACCTTTGAAGAATGAGAAGACAATGAAGAGAGCACCAAAACTACCACAATGCAAGCCTAAAATGCGGATGCAAGCCTACAATGCAAACACAAGCCTAAGATAAATGCAATCCTAGGACTTTGGTTGTTGGACTCATCATATTTATCATCATCAGGTGCTTTTGGATCATCGGAGTCAATACAATCCTTACTGGTACCGTTGCAACCATAAGAATATGATTATGACTTTCAGCAGATAAGATGTAGGAAATCAACATAAGCAGTAAGGCATAAAAGCCAAGGTGACCTAAACATGGTTTCTAGCTTGATATATTAAGAGTACACAAGTAAACAAAGAAAGAAATAATAGTCAAGGAGATAGTTTTGACCTCCCCTTGGTGTACAAATAAACAAGATTGAGGGATGTGAGGCTTTTCCACCTTAATGCAGAAGCTCTTATCACATACACCTTGTTTATTTGACGTTGCCAAATTATTGAAACCACACCAACAAGCAGTAGATAAAGAAAATATCAAATGAAATTCATGAGAATAGACAACATACTAAGAAAGAGTCAATCATATCTTAGCAAGTTTCAAGGTTTACGAGTGTTTCTACGTTTAGGGTGTTGAAAAACACCATTGTGCTTGTGAGTGCAATGTGTTTGATTGCTATCGAGAGATGTTTACATCATGAAATATCTGATGTGTTAAAAAACACAGATATGTCCAAAGAGAGTGTTAAAAAACATTGTTTGATTAAGGTGTTGAGAAACACCAAGTCGTGCCAGTAGAGAGTTGTCCTTCAACAAGATTACTGACTCAAGTGTAAACTGAAGAGCGATAAAAATGAGGAGCCATACCCCCAAGCATAGAATGGATCAAAACCAAACAAATAGATAATGAAATAATGAGAGAAATCTCAACAATATAGCGACAGTAGGCAGACTCAGTGAGAACCACTAGAGATTGCCACAAGAGATTCTTGAGCATAAAGATCGATAATGAGATCTAAGCATCAACATGTAGACACAGTGAGAACCACTAGTGACTGATGCAAAGAGAGTCTCAATAGGAGATGAAGTGCTACGAGGCATCAGTAGGTAGATGTAGTGAGATCCACTGGTGATCGATGCAAGAGGAGAGAGACTCCAAAAGATAAGACAATGCCCCCTAGACCAGAAACATGCCATGTGAAGTTGAGGAAAATCTCGACAATGACTGAAAGAAAAAGCATGAACACACTAAAGCATGAAATCAAACTGAAGCAGGAAAGCAAATTTTTAGAATTTTAGAGATTTTACTATTTTTTAGAATTTTTATAGGTTTTACAATTTTTAGATTTTTTAAAGGTTTTGCAATTTTTAGAATTTTTAAAGGTTTTACAATTTTTAGATTTTTAAAGATTACTTGATCTCAAGAAAGATCGCATTGGTGTGCCCCCAATGTCTAGAAAGGTTTAGGACATTGCAGATGGATTAGAAGGCTGATGTATGAGATGGATAGCCAATGATGGATGAAGAGGGTGAATGCAACCCTGAAAGACAGTCTCCTCAAGATTACCAAAGCAAGGGAAACAAGAATATAGAAAAAGTAGGCTCATGGAGTAGTGCTGGAGAGCGTATTGGATAATGACCTGAAGTCATGAAAGCATGTGGTCTAAAAGAGTGGACATGTCAAGAGACTTGGGAGAAACAGTTTTTCAGTTTTGATCAAGACCAAGGGGTCAACTTCATAGGACATAGCTATGGTAGCACAATCAAGATAAGGGATAATGGAGGCATAAGTGCATGTTTTTGATTATGGCATGAATGCTTAGAAATAGGAAGGATAGACTTGGGATAAGCAAGATCATGATATGGTAGCATGCAAAAGTGAATAGGCTAATGGAAGAGATCATAAATGTCAAGATACACGTGTGTTCAAAGATAGGCTCAACCTTGTCAAGATCACAGGAAGGAACATGGATGCTCATGAGCTAGCTGGACGTAAGATATGATGGGAGAAGATGACATGGAAGAAACTTTCCCCCAAGTGAAGAGTGCAAGTAGGAGGAATTACGCATGACACATGTTTGCCAAGTTTTCATCATGGTACTTATCCAAGGTGCCACAAGAAGTGGTTTTCACCATAGGATGAATTGATTTCTCTTTACTTTTGCTACCAAGGTGCCTGTTTACCAGGTTTTCACCAAGGCACCTTTTCATTTGTTTTATTATTTTTTTTTCATTTTTTTATTTTTTGAATTTATGTAGGAACTTTAAGCTTCTTGCTCTTTGGATAGTGCTCCTCTGAAAGATAAGCTATAATGGGCCATAGTTGCTGAAATTATGCTCAAAGATGTTGATAGGGTGATGAAATGGAGGATAAGGAAGATGGAGGCTAAGATTTTATGCGATGGATTGGATGAGAGAAAAAGGAGGAATTTAAGGACCCAATATGGAAGGATAGTAGGTGACAAGATCAACATTGACACACCCCTTGAAGGGTAGTGGATGAATGGAGGAAAAGTGGATGGAATATCTTGAGACATTGATGTATGAGTGGATATGGATCTTGGTATGTGAGGACCCAAGATGGAGTCAGAAGATGGGAGATGTTTAGATGGAGATGAAGTGGAAGACTTTGGAAGCTTGGATGCCAACTCTGATTGTTCTTTTTGGTGTAAGTCTCCTAAGAGAGACTTGGGAATCCACATAACTTTGTCTTTTGTTTTTGTATCCAAGTCCTTGAGAAGAGACTTGGGAACCCATATAAAATTTGAATTTCTATTTGCATCAGATGATTTAGAACGCAATTCATTCATAATGGATTTAGGAACCCATATTTTATTTTATTGGGTTCTTTTCTCAGTGGACCTTTGTGATCTCTTGAATATTTTCTTTTTATTTGTAGTCACATGTCAATTAGATGGGACATAGTGATCTTCATATGTAAGTGGATTCTTATATTTCTGATTTCTTCATTGCAAATCCAAATTGCTTCCAAAAGACTTAGGAATTGTAGATGAATAGGGCCGATATGATTGGTTCATATGGAGGGGTCGATAGGGAGATTTCAAAGATGCATGTATTTATTAATCTTGATAGGAGATAGGGTAAGTGGATGACAAGCTAGTATTGATAGGCATGGTAGATGGAGGGACATAAGGACCCAATATAGATGGAAGGTTTGACGGTCTAAGCTTTGGGATATAAGGACCAAGGATAGATTTGGAGGATGGTGAAGACTGGTGCTTACGTTTGAATGGAGGGATATAAAGTGTGGAGGGGATAACAACATCTTTAGAGTGAGCTGCATGACCAAGGTACTTCTCTTTTGAATTCACCTTTATTTCAATAGGTGCATGAGTAGCTATGATAGGAGTAGCTGAAGCTTCAAGGGATTTATTTTTCTCCAAGGGATTTTGAGGAATAATGTTTTTTAGATATGGAAAAACATGACATGGAGATGAAGGGATGCTCTGATCTTGACAAGGATCTCTAGATAGTGTACAAAGGGTACCTTTCTCTTGATTTTCAATAGCTTCATTAGAGATGGTAGAAAGGATATCTAGATCTTGGTTGGGAGATGGAGGATGTTCTTGGAAGCAATGGAAGGGGATGATAAAATTATTATGGGATTCTTGACATATGCGACATTGGTCAACCATTGGATTAAGATGGAGGGTCTCTTGATCCTGATCATAACTGATATTTGTTTTCTCACATTATGGATTCTCCTCTTGACATGAAGCCACTTCTAAGGACAAGGTAGGAGTTTTAATCTGCATATGGGATTCTTGACACACTGACAAATAGTCATTGGGAATAGGCATGATAGGCATTGAAGCACATGGAAGCTTTGGATTTATAACCTTTGAGGTGTGAAAAATATTTGTAGCAGAATGTAGATTAGCTTGGGTTTCTTTCAGAGCCAACCCTTGAGGGTAGGCATAGTCATGATTAGGTTCAGTTTTTGACAGAGAGGATGAATATTTAGGAGATGGAGGAATGGTGGAAGAAGTAGACGTGAGATGGGAACCATAGCTAGACATAGGTTCCTCATATTGATCATGCTTGAGATTAGTATCTTTATTAGGTGATTCATTAGGATTTTCAATGTCAATTATGCTATCATCTACGAGGTCTTGGATTTTATGTTTCAACTCCATGCAAGATGAAGTTTCATGCTTATTGTGTCTATGATATGCATAGTAATTACTGAAGAATGTGGATTGAAGTAACATGATTTTAGGCAATTTTATGATGTCATTCTCAAGAATTTCTTCTAATGTTGACTCATAAGACTGTCTCAAAGGAGTAAATATTTTCTCTGAAGGATACTTGGACACTTCCTGACTTGCAATATCCTTCTTTCGCAGATAGAAAGATATCTCATCTGATGTTTTCATGACTTCCTCTACATGCTCTTGATCAAAGTTGGGATTGTCATAAAATTGTTCTGGATCAAAATTGGGATTGTTATCACATTTTTCGGGATCAAAATTGGGATTGTCATCATATTGTTCGGGATCAAAATTAGGATTGTCATACCAAGATTTATCCATGTTGGAAGAAAGTGGAGAGATATGAGAATCCTTAGATGGAGTATCCTTTTCCCCCTTTAATCATTGGATTTTAGATTCTAAAGTTTGAATTTGTTTCCATAAAGTTTCTCTAAGAATGTCTTGTTCACTTTTAGACATTGTAATATTTTCTTAATGCACTTGCTTAGAAGATTGAAAAGGAGGTATGATGAAACAACTGATTGACTGACAGGTGCTAAACTGATATCTAAAGTGCTGATTAAGTCCAAGACCAAAGGACAAAGGAGATAATGTCCAACTGAGAGGGAGATAGCAATGACTCTAATCTTGAGTCAAGGTTAACTAACCTGTTCTCACAACCTAGAATAAGGACAATGCAGACAAAGACTGATAAGATTGAAATAGATGATGGGTCACTTGGACTAGCACAACAAGGTCAAATTTTGAAACAACAACAAGTCAGACTGTCAACAGATTGCAGTAAAAGATAGACTAGTAGCGATGTTGATGAGAAAGCAGATTTGTGAAAATTTGGACACAACCTTCACAGTAGAATGGCAATTTGGACAACAAGTTAATAGATTGCAGAGTTTTGATAACAGGTGCAAAAACTTGGACAAGATTTTGATAGTTAACACCTAAAAGTTAATATTTAGAATCGTTGATCATTTGATGTTCGATTTGAGTGTTTGAGATATTTGTTTGTTTTGATGCTTCACCCACGCAAGACACATCAAGCATAATGTTTGTAGTACTAGAATAGACACATCACAATCCTACGATAGCCAAGGCCATATCTATTTAATCCCCACTTGAATCAAAGTTTAGCTATGCTTAATCATAGCGGACAACTTAGAAGCTTGGAGGCATGGGCTCCTCCTTACATGTGCACTCACTTCTCAGGCACACCAAGCCTCAAACCGCAAAGGAATTGCTTCCAAAAGGGCTATTGTCTCTACTAAGAGTCATAAAAGTGTGGGGCATCTTAATCGGTCTCTGACCTTTCGCTCCAACAGATAGAGGATTTTTGGATACTAGAACACAGTTTGTAGTAAGGGCATCCATTCAGGTGGTTATACTTGCGGCAGATTAGCTCTGTTATGGAGGCCTCCCAACATACAAAAGTTATGTTCTATAGGTTTTAATGCACCACAAGGGTACTGAGGGAGATCTTATTCCTGGTATAACACAATCAACACCTATTCACTATGACATTAATCACAATGACATTTTTAATATACCAGTTTGGAAAGGCTTGGCTTTAGCCTGTTACCGGTTGGGCAATCGACTCTCACTAGCTCTGTTAAAGCACTCAGGAGGTAGCCATGCAAAGGGATTTGTATGGATTTCTCTTTCACCCAAGATCCATGAAGGCAAGGGGAGAGGATATGTCCATGCAATTCCTTGGGTTTACAAAACTAAAAGACACTTCAAGCAGAATAAGAAAATGACAATAATGTTTCTGGATTTTTGATCATCCCAAAAGGACGAGAGCATAGTTTCTTGACATTATTTTCATTCCTAAAAAAACAAACAAATGTTCATTTTAAGAAGTCTTGCATCTGGGTTCCTATTTTAAGAAATCAAAAACAAGATGCAAGCACAATATTTTGCGTTCTATCGATCAAAGGCAACCTGCAAAACCAATTCATGAGTAGTTTGTGTTTTAGTCTTCTTGGATAACGTTCTGCAAACCACTGTTAGGTTGTAAGAAAAAGATAAGCTTAAGATCAACAAAGCCCACAACTCATCAGCATTAGAAAATTTAAAATATTAGAAAATTGATTATAGAATCAAAAACTAGAGGAAAAATCATGCACTTTTAAAAAAATAGAACCCAAAAAGGTTACCGTATGAGCGCAAACAAGGCTCTGGAAGTTGCAAAATGTGGGATTAGGCAGGTACAGTCATGAAAAATAGTGATTTCTGATAAATCTAGCAAGAAAAATAAAAAACTAATCCCACCATAGTGATCCTTGGGAAAATCTACCCAAAATAAAAAAAAATTGCTTCGAAAAAGGACTCAGAATGAGTGAGTTATGCGTGTTTGAAGTAGGAAATGCTAATCTTGTGTGAGGAAATGCTAATCTCGTGTGGATATGTGGGAAATCTCGCGTGAGAATTCACTGCAGAGTCATACGGCCTGCTCGGGCAAAATTTTGATGCCACGGATTCAATTTTTGGACAAATATAGGCATATTTGTAGTCATTTTAAACCGAAACAATGTTTCGGATGCAATGGTGGAGTCAGATTTGACTCCAAGTGAATTTAAAAAATTACGAAAAACAAAATTTATAGTAAATATGTAATATAAGGCCAGGAATTGAATACTCCTACCCCACGGTAGGCGCCAAAATGTTATATGCTGAATGTGGACCTTTGAATTCGGCACAAACACAACATAGTCATTATACAATCGTTCAATTCACAAAAATGAACATGAATTGTCCATCTTGCAAACTCGACTGAAGTGACTTGTTGCCTTCTAATCAATTGGGGATGTTGACTTTACCCTCAGAACAAGAGCCAACAACCTGACCATTGCTAACATGGAGGATTTATAGAATGTAAGAAAAAGAAGAATTGTCATTAATCTTATGAAATTTGCAACTAGTCTATGAGAGAAATGCTCTTAATCTATGAATTAAGAAGCAATTAAGCTATGAAAGTGAATTGCAACTAATCTAAGAATGAATTGCAACTAAGCTATGGAAGCAAAATGCAATTAATCTAGGAAAGGTAAATACTTTTAATCTAGAAATGAAATGTTTGTAATCTATGAAAGAAATTGCATTTAAGCTAGAATTGAATTTGCCATTAATCTAGAAAGCTTGAAACCATCAAATTGAAATGTTAGATATAGAAATGAATCATAAATGAAAGCATTATATCTTCAATTCCAATTAAAATTAGCCTAATTATGCAAATTTAATCTTGAAACATGAAAGAATTGATGCAAAAAATGACTATAGATTTGATGCTCTCCAAAATCATCCTCTCAAATGAAGAAAATGAGGTCCAATTTATAGAAACCCATGGAAAGAGAGTGAAGAGTTTCTTGAAAATAAATGATGGCCTCTTCATTTCCACTTGAGACAAAAAAAAGAAAAGATTATTTAAATAAAATGGTGGATTATTGCCACATGAGTGTCCTTTCACATGGAATTATGGAATTCCTTTTTGAGGATAATTCATCCAATAATTAAATAACCATTCAATTCCTTTTATGTATATTAGCTAAAGGGGGTGGAATTAATTTAATTAAAAGCACTTAGGAATTTAGGATTAAATCAATTAATCATAGGGAATTTTAGCTGATAAACCTTGAGAATTTAGGAATTAAATGTAATGTCAGATTTATGCAAATTTGGGTTTTCTGCATTTGAAACTCAGTCAATTAAAGTTAATCAGGAGAAGAATTTGCCTAGTACAATAGGACTTTGAATATGAGAAAATGCACCAAAATTGATTAGATTATAAGGCACCGCCAATTTTGGGGTGTTACACATATTTGTAAGGGGTGAGGTCTGCAACATTAAATATAGGAGAGACCAATAAGGTCGGAGGAAGAGAGATTTCATAAGCATTTCACCCATCTTATTGAGAATGGTGAATGACCCAAATTTCTTCATGTGTAGCTTTGATTATTTGACCTTAGGTAGTCTCTCTTTCCTTAGGTATTCCCATAACTTATCTCCAATTTGGAAATGAATCTCTCTCCTTTTCTTATTTGCATGTGCTTTATATTTCATGGTGGACTACTGCAATGTGTCTTTTACTTCTGCCTAAACTTTGGTGATTATATTTGCTAGATCTTCACCTTGTGCACTCACTCTGAAATCCTGAGGTAACTCTACTAACTCTAGAGGACCCTTGTGGTGTAGGCCATAAATAGTTTAGAAAGGTGTTTTTCCTATAGACCTGTTTAAAGAGTCATGTTAAAAGAAAATTCTGCTTGGGGAAGTATCATATCACAACTTTGAGTATACTATTTTGTGAGGCACCTTAGGAGATTTCCAAGTGACCTATTAACCACCTATGTTTTCCCATCTATTTGTGGGTGATAGATAGAACTATAGGTCAAATTTGTGCCAAGCTTTTTGAAAAGAGTCCTCCAAAAACGTCCTTGAAATTTAACATCTCTGTCTGAAACTATTGTCTAAGGTAACCCATGAATTTTTACTACTTCTTTGAAGAAGAGATGTGCTATGTGTGAGGCATCATTTGTTCTTTTGCAAGGAACAAAATGCACCATTTTGCTAAACCTATCAACTATGACAAAAATGCTATCATACCCCTATTTTGTTCTTGGTAGACCCATTACAAAATCCATGGAGATGGACTCCCAAGGTCTAATGGGTATAGGTAGAGGCTGGTATAAGCCTTGGTGAGTGGATACCCCTTTAGCTTGCTGACAAATGGAGCATGATTCAATAAATTTCCTGACAACCTTACCCAATTTTAGCCAAAAATATCTTCTCTTTACCAAGTCTGTTGTCTTGTCTATTCCAAAGTGACCTCCCATGCCACTATAATGATTTTCTTTGATTATATTTGTTCTCATGGAACACTTGAGGATGTATAACTGAGCCCATTTGAAAAAAAAAATTATTTTGGATAAAAAATTCACAAAAATCAGTGTGATACCTACCTGTTATATTGGTGCACACCTCAAAGGCTTCTCCAAAATCTGGATGCCCTACATATAAGTGTTTGAGTGAGTTAATGCCCACACTCTAAAGTTGAACTTCTTCAATCAATCCAACCCTTCTGCTAAGTGCATCAACCACCTTGTTGGCTAGTCCCTTTTTGTGTTTTATATTGAATGTGTATGCCTGCAGTTGTTACATCCATTTAATATGTCTAACCCCTAGTTTTTTTAGTGTATTTAAGAAACTCAATGCATGGTTATTAGTGAAAGCTATAAACTCCTTTGAAAGCAAATAATGCCTCCATTTTTTAAGTGCTCGAACCATGGCATATAATTTTATATCATAAGTAGAGTACTTTTTCTTTGCATCATTTAATTTTTCAAAGAAGAATGTCACAGACTTACCTTCTTGGCTTAGTACAACACCTATTGCCAAATTTCTTGTATCTATCTCCACAATAAACACTTTTTTGAAATTAGGTAGGGTTAGGATTAGATATTGGGATACCCTATTATTAATGTATTGGAAATAATCACTAGCCTCTTTAGTCCATCCTAACTGAATCTTTTACCACCTTCAGTAGTGTCCAACATAGGTGGAGACACATGACTCAAATTTTTAATAAATTTTCTATAAAAAGTGGCAAGACCATGAAAGCTACCAAGAGAATTGGGTCATGGGACAAACCTATGTTTCTTGAGGTTTCCAAGTATAATGGCGGTGGTGGGAAACCATGTGATGTCAATGGTAATGACAATATTGTGGCAGCCGAGGAAGATGGAGAGCAGGAGTTTTACTTGGAGGCTCTGGGTAAGGAGTAAACTAATTTTGCAATATCATCTTATCCACTAACTGGTTATTATGGCATGGATTTCATTAAGAAAGATGAGTTTGTTTACAATTTTGAGGTTGAAGATGTTATGTTTCTTAGTGTTATTAGTTCTGATTTATTTTGGAGAAGACTGTTTTGAAGTGTTCGTGAACAAAGTTTGGCAAAACTGAGATCTTCAATGGGCCTAATTATAGTGCAAAGAATTGGAAATGCAGGAATGTTGTAGAACATGGCTGTGCTGGTTGGGCTTCAAGTGGGAGATATTTGGGAGTGTGAAGCCCAATGGTCACATGACTGTTCAACTTCTCATGGTTCTTCACTTGAAGGTTTTATGTGTATATATAAATGGATGTGTTTATTCATATACTATATTGTGTTGTAGTGGATATTATATAATAAGATTACTCCCTGTGTTTCCAGTGGACATAGTCATTTATGGTGAACCATGTTAAATCTTGTGTCATGTATTATTTTAATTATCATCTTTTAATTCTGTAGGTTTCATTGTTCAATAGGTTTCTCTGTTCGATTTTATATTAAAACCTCTAGTAAAAATCATACATAGCTAGAACTTTATGACTCTCTTAGATCATTCAAATTTCTGAATTTCATTTGTATAGGATCATGTTCCTCTTAAAAAATTTAAAAAATATCTTACAGTTTTGTAAACCTTTCTTATTCAATTGCATACATAACAACCTCATTAAGCATGAATAAATATAATAAACTATAATGCATTTATGTTGAATAGAGTTTTATGTAACATTTATGCATTTTGCTTTTCCCTCAMAAATACAACACTTTAATACACAAAAAAAAWAATTATCCACATCATTTATAGAGGTCTACRATGAAATGAGAAATCAACAATTATGATTCATAAGTGTGTGTGTGTGTGTGTGTGTGTGTGTGTGTGTGTGTGTGAAAAGTGGAAAGATASAAAAATTTATTAAAGAAGAGAAAATACATAACTGAAGAATAGAGATGTAAAAATCAAAATGAGTCACCTCTCCATCCACTATCTAAAAAAAATTCTAATTGAAGCCTTGACCTAAAATTTTGATTTTTCAATTTAAATGTTCAAATTAAGTAATAACTAACATAATAATAGATTATACAACTAAAATTTCAGCAAAAAGTGTACATATGCCATCCATGTTTTCAGGGTGATCCCACAATAGTGTGTCCCAATTTTTGAGATGAAGGATTTCAGACTTCAAAAAAAAATTTCATTTTTGGTGGCTTCGAGCAAAGTAACATCTTCGCGTGAAGTGATTAAGAGGCTTTGCATGAAGTATCCTTCGTGGGGTACTTCGCACGAAGTAAAGGCTTCGAGAGAAGTACCCCACGTTGGGTACTTCGTGCGAAGCACCCCTTCGCGTGAAGCCACTTTTCACTGGAATTTGTATAAAATTCTGGCAACCCATTTCATTTTCATTATTATTACTGTCAGAAATTTTGTGGATCTGGGGCTTAGAGAGAACCAGTGATGACCAGTGTGACGTCAAAAGCTCCCAAGATTATTCAACCTCTTCTGATTGTAAGTAGTATCAGGTACACACATTTTTCTCATTTTTTAATGTAAATTATATGTTTTATATTTATTTTAGTTAATTATTTGTTTTAAATAATATTTAGTTTGTAGAAATGTTAGAAAATGATAGTTGAATTTTAGAATATGTTAGAAAATTATAGTAGTTTGTTAGAAAATTATAGTAGAATGTTAGAAAATGTTAGAAAACTTTAAAAACCTGTAGTATAAATGTTAGAATATGTTCGCAAATGTTAGAAAATTTTAACTTAGTATACATTAGAAAATATTAGAAAACTGTAACTTAGTACAAACATTAGAAAATATTAGAAAATTATAACTTAGTATACATTAGAAAACATTAAAAAAATGTAATTAGAATGTAACTTAGTATACATTAGAAAATATTATAAAATTGTAACTTAGTATATACATTAGAAAATATTAGAAAATTGTAACTTAGTAAAGATTAGACAATATTAGAAAATTATAACTTAGTACATACATTAGAAAACATTAGAAAACCGTAATTAGAATGTAACTTAGTATACATTAGAAAATTATAACTTAGTATACATTAGAAAATATTAGAAAACTGTAATTATAATGTTAGCAAATGTTATAAAAAAAATGTAACTTAGTATGCTAGAAAATGTTACAAAACGATGAAAAATTATAACTTAGAATGTTAGAAATTAAAAATATTTGTTTTAAATTACTTCTAAAGTTAGCAAATTTATTAGGAATATCTCTCTCTTTCTCTCTCTAAATTATGTACATATATGTTTTAGAGTTACACATGTATATATGTTTTTAAAAAAAAATCAAAAGTGGACTAGCCACTATATATATTATTAATTATAAACTGATTCGAAGGTTCAACTGGGAAAGAATCAACAAGAAAACCCAGCTTCATCACCCATTACAATATTGATTATAGATTTACACTATGGCCTCTAGTCTAGAACCATAAAAGAAAAGTAGAATGAGGCCAAATACCCAAATTCACACTTAAATACATATCAAAATTCATTTCCCTAAGACTCTAATTTGTCATGCCACCACTTTTCTGCCATTTCTTCAGAGGTTGCAGTATAGGAGACACCTTAGTTTTGAAGATAGCCTAATTACATCAAAGTATATCAAAATGCCCAAAAAATATTTTTTATGGGTCAAAATTCATGGCATTCTTATCACACTATTCTTCCATAAAGTTGTAGTCTGCAAACTATATAGCTCCTTGATTTATCCATGCATTTCCCCACTCAAGAGAAGGAGTGATATGAATTTCATTGACCCATCCATCCAACTCATCAGCTTTATGCCTTTGCATCATGGCCTGTATATATGTTATTCATGTAGAATTAGATGTTAAAATATTACATTCCTTAGTACATGTCCTAGTACACTTTAAGACACTTAGAGGACCCAAGTAACTTACACCCTAGGATCCCTACATTGACATTTAAACCTTTTTAAGAAACCATGTAGGACCCTTAAACATGAAACTCTAACTGTATTCAACCCTAACATGAAACTCTAACAAATTAACCTTAACATGAAACTGAAACATAAATCAACATAAACTCTAACATTAGTTACCCTAACATGAAACCTTAACCATATTAAACCCTAACATGAAACATTAACCATATTGAACCCTAGCATGAAATCTTAACCATATTGAACCCTAACATGAAACTCTAACAAATTAACCCTAACATGAAAATGAAACATAAATCTTGACATAAACTCTAACATTAACCCTAGAACATGAAACCTTAACCATATTGAACCATAACATGAAACTTTAACATGAAATCTTAACCATATTGAACTCTAACATGAAATCCTAACATGAAACCTTAACCATATTGAACCCTAACATGAAATCTTAACCATATTGGACCCTAACATGAAACCCTAACATGAAATCTTAACCATATTGAACCCTAACATGAAACTCTAACAAATTAACCCTAACATGAAACTAAAACATAAATCTTGACATAAACTCTAACATTAACCCTAGAACATGAAATCTTAACCATATTGAACCCTAACATGAAACCTTAACCATGTATGAAACCCTAACATGACGTAATTAGATCCTTTAGACGTAGTAGGACCTTTAAGACCTAATAGGACCCCTCAAGACCTAATAAGATCACTTACTTGACCTAATAGGACCCCTTAAGACATACTAAAACCACTTACTTGACCTAATAGGACCTATTAATACCCCTTAGTACATCCAAGGTCCCTTAAGACCTAATAGGACCCCTATTATGACATTAAACTCTTTAAGAACTCTTAGGATCTTTAAGACCTAGAATAAGACCACTTAAGACCTAGTAGCACCCCTTAACACCTAATAAGACTGAACTTAAGACCTACTAGTAAATCCAATGAGCCTTTAGACCTATTAATACCAATCTAGTACATCCAAGGAATCTTTAGAAATAATAGGACCCTTAAGACCTAATAGGACCCCTTAAGACCTAATAAAATCACCCACTTTACCTAATAGGACCTATTAATACCCCTTAGTACATCCAAGGACCCTTAAGACCTAATAGGACCCCTATTATGACATAAAACTCTTTAAGAACTCTTAGCATCTTTAAGACCTGGAATAAGACCACTTAAGACCTAATAGGACCCCTTAAGACCTAATAAGACTAAACTTAAGACCTACTAGGAAATCCAATGACCCTTTAGACCTATTAATACCAATCTAGTACATCCAAGGAACCTTTAAACCTAATAGGACCCTTAAGACCTAATAAAATCACTTACTTGACCTAATAGGACCCCTATTGTGACATAAACCTATTTAAGAACTCTTAGGATCTTTAAGACCTAGAATAAGACCACTTAGGACCTAATAGACCCTTTAAGACCTAATAAGACCCTTTAAGACCTAATAGGACTGAACTTATATTTTCATCTATATTTGTTTCCATTTTACACACAATTATAACATGTAATCAAGTATTTAATTGTTAACACTTAGCTTTCATGTATGTTACATCTAGATGTCCACTCAAGATGTACCTACACATGATATACCAGCTCAGGATATACCTCACACACCTGATATGGTGATCATCTTTCAAACAGCTCAGATAGAGATGGATAGACTTAGACACAGCATCCATACATCTAAGCTAGATGGAATCTATAAAGATATTTGTGTCACTATACTGAAGAGTTTAGAGGATATGACTGCTAGATTAAGATCCCACTCTTCTTTCATACCACAGGTTATAGATACTATTTTTTAAGAGTTGATAGTAGAGGTATCAGGTGATGTTTCCTTGGAGATGGTCCATAGCCATGTCCCTGAGGAAATTATCAAACAAGAGCTCTTTCCATTTTATGATGGTAAGGCCATGGTGAGGGCATATCAGGTTACATAGTGTGAGACTCCTCAGCTCACATGCTTGATATACCATCGTTTGCTTGCAACACATGGTCATTATCCTAATAACGACTAGATTCCATTACATTTTGCATAGCAGCTATACGCTGAGTTATTTTTGGGACTCAAGGTCAAGTATTTAGATCTTCCTAGATATTATTGTCAAGGGTGTGATAGATTTTCTGACTGTGATGAGTATCGTAGTGCTGATCAAGTTTTATGTACTTGTAGAGAGTTAGTTGGGTACATGACTCTGGTAGTGACACCAACGATGGCTGCTACTGTTGATAGAGTGGTCATTGCTTCCCAGAGGGGAGTAATAGATAGGATGGGAGAAATTGCATCTGCAGCCACCTCCATCACTTCAGATACAGTTGGAAGATATATTTTGACTAGACCAAGTTGAGGAAGATTGTCTATTGAGGCTTCATCTAGTACTTCTACAAGGGTCAGTGATGAGGCATATAGAGCTTTTGATCTTCCTCCACCTGGGGAGATACAAGCACTTTCTAGCCATCATAGTCATTTGGATGTGGCACTTTACTTTTTGGAGGATCTCCTGCAATCATATTCTAGTCAGGCATAGCACTCTATAGAGCGCTCTACACCATCTAGTCAAGTACAACACTTTGTAGAGCACTCTACACCATCTAGTCAAGCACAACACTCTACAGAGTGCTCTGTATAATCTAGTCAGGCATATTGTAGTTCACAGCACTCTGCAGCCATAGATCAGTCTACAACTATAGAGCCAGGTATATAGGTCTAAGATGTATGCATCACAGCTGAGTGCCTATAGATATTTGATAAGAAGTTGCACAGGTTGAGTTAGGTGGACTATGGAAAAGATGTTGGATCATTTATGTAGTTTTTATTTCCTCTTGGTGGTTCAGGCTCTACAAGACTCCCCTCCCAGCTACGCACACACCTACACTCTTCATTACTAGAGATGTTCAGGACTGGAGGTGGTGTGGGTGATGCTACTTCAGTTGATGATATGATGGTGCAGTGCACTGATGATCCTCTTGGTCCTGAGGCCCAGGTATATAAAGTTTTCTTTTCTCCTTTCCATGAGTTTTAGTGAACAATTAATTGTAGATATGTGTATTTATGTTTGTTCAATGTATAATATTTTGCAGGCACATTTAGTAGAGCACATTACCTCTATTGTGGGCTTAGAGAATCTTAATATGACACCTAGTAGTGGTCAGGTAAGTTTTAAATATACATGTAGGTTTAAGCATGCATGTGTATACTTGTACTTTACATAATATATTACTTTGCACATGTATATATGTTACGAATTGTTGTACTAAATTTGTAGGAGTCAGTTGCTGCTTCATAGCCAGAGGATTCTCATGACAGTCAGGTAGAGTACATTACCTCTAGTGTTGGCTTGTAGCATCTTAACAGGAGAGATTCAAAAGATGTGAACCTACTAGTGGTAAGGTAAGTTTTAAATATATGTAATTTTAAACATGCATTTATAATGTTTCAAGTATTTTACATTAATATACATGTGCATTTATATTTACAGGGATCAGTTACTGCATCACAGCCAGAGGATGGTTGTGGCAGTCGTTTAGAGGGTTGCTCTATTTGCATGTGCTTGGATGACTCCCTAGTTTATGACATGTTGTACAGATCTTTGATTTGAGACTCATTATATATGTCATTATTATATGTTTGATATTTTGAGTTTAGGATTTGAGACATATATTTATTAGCTGATTTTCTGATTTGCTTAGATGGTTTCATCTGATTAGATTTTATGATTTGATTAGATGATTTTATTGGATTTGATATTTTCAGTTTATGATTCGAGACATATATTTATTAGCTAATTAGCTGATTTGATTAGATGGTTTCATTTGATTAGATGTTATGATTTGATTAGATGTTCTGATTTTATTAGATGAGTTCAAATTGGATTAGATGGTTTCATTTGATTTGATGTTATGATTTGATTAGATGAGTTCATTGGATTAGACGATTTCATTTGATTAGATGTTATGATTTGATTAGATGAGATCATTTGATTAGATGTTATGATTTGATTAGATGGTTTAAATTTATGAGATGTTATCATTTGATTAGATAATTTGATCCAGAATTAACATCATAAAAAAAACAAGTTAATACATGTATCTAATGGAAAATAACTATTATAATTCATTCTAGAACTAATTTCATCATGTTTTAGTGTTCAAGATAATGTCTTAAGGGGATCTTTAACTAATTTAAAAAAATCTATAAAAAAAGATTGAACAATCAAAGCATACATTTAAGTAATCTAAAAAATGTCATTAGTAATCTAACAAACGTCTTAAGGGGATCTAGAATTAATATCATTAAAAATAACAATTTAAT
>MU226831.1:0-33314 GCA_018584345.1 Thuja plicata | reverse complement strand
ACGCACATATATAAAAGCATACATAAAATGTTATGTATTAAAACCATTGAACTATCAAAAAATTATAGTTCATCATATGTTTAAATATATATCAACAAAGTACATAGTCAATTTAATCCACAAATATCAAGTAGGTCCTAACACATGAAATAGGTACATACATATTATACTTTTTAGACAAACTCAAGTGGTTCAGATCTTTCATGGAGAACATGTAATATTCTCTCATGATCCTCACTATCTAGTCTCCACTTATGACGTCCATGTTGAGATTCAATTGTACGGAGGAAAATAGAGGTGGCAACTACTAGGTGACTATATTGAGAGACCTTATTGTCTGGTTGGTAATTAACAAAGTGAATACCATGCTGAATTACTTTGATTTGCTTGAAATATATTCCCTCTAAAACAACTGAACCTTCAATCACAAATTTTAACAATATAAATTTAAACAAAGTAAATTTGAAATTTACATTAAAAGGTAAAAGTTTAAAATTTACAAATTGACTTCAATATATTGATGTAAAGCATGCAAAACTATGGGGAACAACATTCCATCACTTTCTTCAAGTTCAAGTAACTTCATCCTCACTGTAGTACAGCGTAGTAAATAATAATCAACTCCTACATTTCCACTCTCAGCAATCACGACAAAGACATTTCCTGCAATATATATAATTTTTTTGTCCACACCTAAACAAATGCATATATAATATTATATTTTATAAATATAATTTGAATAAAGAATGCACATAAAAATATAAACACTTGAATAATTTAAAAATGCGTGCATACCTTTTATCTCCCAGAATTTTCTATGTGGTACCGCTTGAGTCATTCTTGATGATGTGTCATTCTCATTTGGTGGGAAATGTGTCTTGCACCATTCAACAACATCATGTGCATTTTTTATATGAATCCCCTTATAATTCATTTGATACTTTCGTATAACACATTTGATGCAAGCTCTAGCACCATCATGTTCACCTTTTCCATGTCCACTCTCAAAGAAACTCTAGACATGTGGTATATTTTCATTACGATGATATCTACATAGTGCATAAAATGGTTTGGATGATTAGAATTGTGCATCACATCCATCTGACCAAACATAATGTTTATCAATTTTTATACCTCTTTCTTTCAAATTTGCAAAAACAATCTTGAAGAAGTGTTCTACATAATGAATGCCATGCTCTCTATCATCACTTATATAAAAATGATATTCCTTCTTGATAACCCATGCTTCAAATGTGCTTTGAATACCATCCAAATCTAATTGTGTGTGTCGATAACACACATGTACCATAATAGTAATTTTCTCTGAAATATAGGATTCTGATTGAATTTCCTTTTGATGAAAAAAGGAATAGTTTTCTACAAAATCAACAACTAATACAATAGTTCTAAGTGGGAAATTGTCTCTCAGTGTTTGGAATTGTTGTGCTTATCACTTTGCAAAAAAAATGATGAATGTAGGGTTGAATCAATTTTTTAAATTTATCCATAAATACTCCAATATTTATCTCCTCTTCAACATATTCTAACAACTGAAACAAATTGAGCTTGTTGAAGTGTTTGTAAATTATCAAATTTAGACAATATTTCTCTTGCTATCATATTCATTGACCTCTTCTTAGCAGGACTTCAGGTTTTAACATTAGCAAGTGATCTCAAATTCTCCACATCCATTCTAAGTAAATTATCTAACTTTCTATAATTAACACTTCTCTTTACAATTTGAGCTAAATTTATAAGTTCATCCATACCAATAGGGGCACGTGATCCTGAACCTTCTCCAACATCAATTATTTGAGCTTCCGTAGGGAGTGATCTTGACCCTTCTTCAATGTGCAATTCTTCGACTTGACTTGATCCTCCTACTTCAGTTTGTCCTTCACCTTCTTTAGTTTTATGATAATATGCCAATGCAGCTTCACAATTTCTTTTTTTAGTACCAGGTGACCTTTTTCTAGAAGATTTACAATGTCTTCTTTTCTCGTTCCCCATTTCTTCTCTTCAAAAAATTTCTTCCAAAAGATCAGCAATAAAAATTCTTTTCTTCACAAAAATACTTTGATATAATATTTCTCCTCTCCAAAATTATGCCTTCGAAAAAAATAGAAATAACAATCCTTCTCCAAAAAATGCCTTTGTAAAAAAATATCAATAATAGAAAAAGAGAATTCACATATTGTAATTCGGTAAAAAAGTGAAAAGAAAAGAACATTACTTTTATACCATTCTAAATTTTAAAAAAAACTAATTCAAAATGGTCGACGTACTTCGGACGAAGTACCCAAGATAAAATCCTGGTGGGGTGATTCTCGCCAGAATTTTCACACAGGGGTCTTCACGTGAAGGGTCTTTGCGCAAAGGTCCCTGGACCACTTTGCGCGAAGACCCCTAAAATGTAAATTGCCCCTCAAAGAAAAAAAACCTCCTAAAAAAAGGCCTTTCAAAGCGTGGGACAAGGACCAAATCAAATACTTTTCTAAAACACATGATCTCAAATGATGCGATTCAGGACAAGCTTTCTAATGAATATAATTTTAATACATATTGAATTAATTATCACTTTCAAATATTACTTTAACTAAACATAGGTTGTTTCATCATTCAACAACTTGTCTCTTCAAGGCTTTGGGAAAAATAGTAAATTAAAAAAAATTTTTTAGTGAAAAATATGTAGGGAAAGAATATTTGTGATACCTTTCTAGTAAAATAAAATTGAATTTCGATATATAGAGATCAAGTTAGAGTGATCCAAGTGACCTTATGTCTAAATTACAACTACTGTCACTTTATAACTTAATAAACTATGAAATATTGACCCAAAATGAACGAAACCAATTGCATCCTCTAGATATTGAAATTACAAATATAATCTTGAAATAATTACATTTTTATCATATCTTAAAAAAAATTTACGCTGATCCAAGTGACAGTCACTTCTTAAAAATATAGTTTTTTCACACATACCACTTTTCAAAGGAGAAAAAAATGAATTTAAATGAATTTTAGTATTTAAATAAAAATATTTAGAAACTAAAAAGAAAATTCTAAAAGACCCTAGTTTACATCATCTTCAAATTCCTAATAGTTTTGCGGCAATAAGTGTTTGAAAGTGAAATTTTTTCTCAAAATGTTGATCTTTGTGTCAAAGTTGGCCAAAAAGTGGGACAAACTATTGTGGGACTACCCTTCAAGAAAATAAAATCATAAAAAGAAAAGAATAGAAAGAATTGGGGAAAAAAGATGGGGGACAAATCTTATTATTATTCCGTGTGCAATGTTATCAGTTTGTAAATTCCTTTAAAATGATAAACTACAATAGCCATATAGGGAACCATTACATCGTCAATAAGCTCTGTTTCCAATGTACGTGACAGATAATCACTCTATGTTCAATTCTGCTCCCTACAAAATCACCGATGATAAGAATTATTACAAAAATACAACCAAAAGCTAATATGTCATACTTAAACTCTTATACAATAGTATTATAGATTGTCCTGATATAGTTAAACTCCTATATTTTTGTTTTGTCTTCAATATAATAGTACTAGTGCCTCCCCCATTTGATGAAAAGTTATATTCATTATTATAGGTTCATTTCAAAAGATATAGAATGACATCGTTCCCTATTAAATCCATCTCAAAACTTTTAATCCCATTAAATGATCTTTAATCCACACTCTCATGACAAAATTGCAGAATTATGAGACTATTCTTTTACATAATAAATGGTAAAATTTATCACCATTTGGTAATTATAGAAATTAGGTACAAAATTTATAAAAGAATTCAAAATATTAGGTTCAAATTCAATAGAATTGACGAACATGTTAATGCATTCATAACTACTTGAGGCTCAAATCATAAATGCAAACAAAAAAATTGGTTAGACACGCACAACTTTGATTAATGGAATTACATCCCACTTCTTGCTATCCTCCCTTCCTTCTCTCTATCCTCCTAACTATCTTTTTAGTTAAAGGCTAGCTTCAGTTCTTTCTCATAAATAATACCAGTATTACTTGTTCGATCAAGTCATATATACTTGTTTTGATGTGTGTTTTATGACCCACCAAACAGTAGAACAAAGTACCAAGGTATCTTATCGTCTCTTGATCAAAATTCCCTATATGCTAAGATTGCAATAAGATCATATAGGTCACTCCAAGGTTCTTTTTGTGTCAGGTCTTGACCATGGATAAGCTTGGTGGTAAATGTGATTTGTTGAAGATCACAAGGGGCCTTACATGTTTAGTCCTATAAAGATATGCAATGAAACACCTATTTTCAATTTTCAAAATATGCGAAAAGAAAAAGGGAGTAGGGTCAAAAAATTTAATCTACTCCTAAGGACAATGATAGAAATGGTCAATGCTTTGGTGGAAAAATTCCCATAAGAAGGTTTGACTTCACCAAGTTATACTACAACTACATGAGAAACGATGCAATCTGTAGGATTTGAGAAATACAAATCCACAGAATGCCAAGAACACCTGCATGCAAATAACCTGTTACAACAGAGAAGTAGAAAGAGGGAAAAAGAAGAGCTCAGAAGTTGCTCAAAATGTGAGAGCAAAATTATAATTTGAATTAATGAAAAAATATTTACAAGGTTCAACCTATAAAGGTGAACAAAACCCTAAAGCCTTAAAAATCTAGGTTGCACATTAATAATTAATAAAATAATTGATTATTAATGCACCTAAGAGAAAGCTTAAGCACTAAAGAGTAATAACTTAATTAATTAAATCAACATGATTTAATTAATAAGAAAACTAATGATTACTCTAACACCCTCCCTTAAGCTAAGCATAGGGGGTAAGCTAACCTAGCACAGCTATGAAAGTAGGAAATGGGTCTTGATAACAAGGCCTGATCAGGTACCCAATATAAGGAAATCTCTGTAAACCGGAGACAAAAAAGAAAACCTAGTGGGAAAAACCCCTCTCTAAAAAGAGATAGAAAAATATAGAAAAGAAATGGCTTAAGAGACTCTCTCAAGACCAGAAGTACAACCAACCCCCCATGAGACAAGAATGAGACACCAAAGTCCCCCCAGAATGAAGAAAGTCTTGTCACAATGGTAGATGCCTGATGTAGAAACCAAAAGGAGATCCTAAAGTGGCAAATGATATTCCTCCACTTGGGAAAAAATGAATCCAACAAATGATATCGAAGAAACGCTATGAAGAGTGATGAACCAATCTATCTTAGGATGTGTGCCATGATTTGATGCTGAAGAATATCTCTGTCCAAACTAAAACAAATTATGCCAAATCCAAATTGATGTGGAGAATCCTTAAATGCAACCATAGAATGCATGGGTAATGGTGGGAAAATAGTGATAACCTGAATGTCAAGGTAGAGGAGATGAATGTCCTCAAAATAATCCTCCAAACCTGTAATATAAGACTGGACAAATAAGAAAGATATGTGTGCAACATAAGAGTCCAAAGTATCTATGTCTAGAAGATGTATTATTCCCTACTGCATAGAATCAGGAGCAATAGCAGATGCTGATGAATTCTCAATCTAAAGAGTGGGAACTGTGAGATAAGCCTCTGATCCATCGGAACATGTAAGGGTGTCTAAATACTCAAGATCCTCTATAGTATCATGATCAAAGGGTGTATTCTCTCTCCAAGCAATCGGTATGAGATAATCTAAAATAGGATCCTCTGGGAATGGAGAGAGATTATGGTCTCCATAGATCTCTTAAAGATGTGTCCAAATTTGGTGAGGACAATCAATGTCCAATATAGCCAACACAGTGTCATGATCAACACTAGACACTATAAGTCCTACTACGTGATCTCTAATAATATCCCATGCTAATTTTCCCTTTGAAGTGGTTGGTTCAGGTATGAGATTATACAAATAAGGAAAAATATCAATCCACCTAAAATGTGTAAGTATACCCCTTGCCCATGACTCATAATTACCCCGTTCCAGAATAACAACTAAAGGGTGAGATGAAAAACCCATGATAACTCTTCAAATGAAACAAAATGAGTTCTGAAAAACATAAGTTCTGACTTTGACTGGAGAATCAGACATCAAAATTGAAAAACCAAAAAATCAAACCTAAGTAATTAGATAGATCTTGGAAATAGATTTTTGATGATATAAGGAAGTTGAAAATCTGATGTCGTATGCTCAAGATATGAGCAAAATACCAAAATTGCTCCAAAAGGGTTTGAGAGTTAACCCTGCAGTTAGGCTAACTACTAGAGGTTAACCACTAGTGGTTAACTAACAACGGCACCCATTAACACTGTAAGCGTTAATTTTTTACACTACAAGCATTATTTTTTAACGCAAAAATCAATAAAAAAAAAAAAAATTATAAATTTATTTATTTTTCACCTCAAAATTTGAGTCGTACGGCCTGGGAGAGAAATTGTTTTTCCTAAAGGCTAATGTGGCAAAAAATGACAAAATTTATATGAAAATTGACTCTCTCTGGCCTTTTGAGCGCGATGGTGGCATCCATTTTTGCTCAAACTGCTCTAGAAAAAGTGTCTCTTCTAGATTGAAGAAGAAACCCTAGAAAAGCTATGGTTTTTTCCCTTGAATCACAGCTTCACAAACCCCAGACTAGGCAACAATAGTGTGGCTCTAATACTATGTAGGATTTGAGAGATATAAATCCACAGAACACCAAGTACACATGCATGCAAATAACCTATTACAGGAGAGAAGCATAAAGAGGAAAAAAGAAGAACTCAGAAGTTACTCAAAATGTGAGAGCTAAATTATAATCCAAGTTAACGAAAAAAGAATTACAAGGTTCAACCTATAAAGGTGAGCAAAACCTTAAAGCCTAAAAAGCTAGATTGCACATTAATAATTAATAAAAAAATTAATTATTAATGCACCTAAGAGAAATCTTAAGCACTAAAGAGTAATAACTTAATTAATTAAATCAACATAATTTAATTAATAAGCAAACTAATGATTACTCTAACACAATCTTTAAGGTTTATGTAGACGATTTTCATTCCACCATGGACACCATCATGAATAACAATGTATGCGAATGACATGAGTTAAGAATATGCAAGAGTGAGGTTCAGGATAACTTTGCACAATGATTTATAATCATTAAAACATCAAAAGTATGAACCAAAGGAACTCATGAAAATATCATCATATTTATAATTGCAATCACAACACTTCATCTAACTTTAATCCAACAATTCTAAACTAAATGAGGGAATTATGAAACCAAGAAAGAAGTAAAACACATCAAGTATTCACCATGAAACCAACAATAAAAACTCTATTGTCTAAGTAGCTCTTTAGCAACAATCTCAATTTTTGCTCCTCCTCAAATGAGAAGTGAGGAATCTATATAGGTCCTCAAATACAATGGGTGGCTTGGATCTAATAATAAACAAGTGCCCAGATGGTGCCACCTCAAGCCTAATTAGGGTTAGGGAAAAGAAGAAGGAATCTACAATAATGCAAAAGGAATCCACTACCATAATGGGCAATAAGTACCCATTATGCATGCATACTCAGAAGGAGAGTAGGGTGCAATAAATGACCACTAAGAATACCCACTATGCATTAAATGAATCTCTACCATAAATTATACCTTTGACTGCTCTACCTAAATGCCTGGAATCTTCCAAAAACTACTTCTAATTTATCTACACTGACGCTCGATGTTGATTCCTACTTAAATTCTAAGGCTACCATAGTTCACTCTAATTTCCTCAGGTTGTCCTCCCATTCCAAGAATAAATCCTGAGCAGTGTGCATGTCATTCAATAAAGTGGATAATTTTTTGAAGTAATCCCTGGTAAAGAAATTCAATCCAAATAATTCTATCAATTTACTCTTCAGGTTTCCTACAATTATCTCATTTTCATATAACCTTTTTGACACTAGTGATGCGACAGTGTTGGAGATTTCCTACTTTATGTTCTTAGCTATTCCCTTCAATTGAGTAGATTCCTCAATGAAATGCCCAAAAATTTCCCTGGGAATGAGCACTATGCCATACCATGTAGTGAAATCATATGCCTTTCCTTCCTTAATGATCCCATGATTAACCAGTACCTTCCTAGGCACCTCCGTAAACTCCTATAATTCTACGATCATCTCATCCTTATAGGTATGCTCATCCTCCCACAATTCCTCCAATCATTGAATTTGGGAAACGATGGCTAGTGCCCTATCATAAACTCATACCGATTCCTCAACATTCTTGTGGGCCTCATTTTGGATGCCTTTGATCCAAGCCTCCACCACTTGAGAATTTTGCCTGATTCTATCTATATTCTCTGGTGCTTCAGTTGGAATAACAGACAGAGGAACAAAAGATGGACCCTCTTCCCTCACTAGATGAGGGAGGCTACTGATGTAATTGCATAACACTCTAATATCTCCCTTTTGCCTCTGGTATTTCTCTTCTCATTTCCTCATCTCATTTTTTACTGCTTCTATGGAATCATCAAGTTCCTCTAATACTTTCTATCACGAGGCTTGATCTAAGTCAAGCTCAGCCATGTTGTATTCATCTAGAGTGATTTGATCCTTTGTCTTTTCTACGAACGGTGTTGCAAGCTGAAGGCTTTTGGATACAAACTCTCCTCTAACAATCTTCATGAACATCTTAGCTTTTCCTTTCTCCTGAGATTGGTTGACCCTGTTCATGATTTCCTCCAATTCAATTTCTAGGTTAACCTCCTTTTCCTGACTTCTTTGGATCCTCTACCTCACCCATTCTAGAATGGTGGCACCTTGATCTTTCTACACTGCTAGCTTCTCCTATCCCTATATTTCTCTTGTGTCGATTTCCTCGGCTCTAGGAATTTTTTCCATCACCTCTAGGGCTTGTGTTTTTGTTGCAGGAATATCCTCTTCGGATGCCAGAATATCTTCCTCTATTATCCTTCTAGAAAGCACACCAATAATTTCTTCGATGGTAACATCTTGTTCCCTACTTATTTATAGCACAAACCCCTCATTAACATTGATACTCAATCTATCCTGCATTGACCTTGTCATGCGTTGCTCTCCTTGTTTTGTTCTTTCCCTTTAGCTTGTTTCTACTTCTTTCCTAGTGAAAGTGCCTACCTCCTGGACACTTGGAGTCAGACCAAGTGAGGATGGCACATCCTTAGATCTTTGTCTCTTCTACTATGGCTCTTCAACATGAAGATACAACCCTCTTTTAGTGTGTATTTCTTTAGTAACACCCTTCTCCCTCCTGTGTTTTGTACTCCCTGATGGAATCTCTCTTTCTTCTACTCTTTCTATGAAAGGTTTCTTTGGTCTCTTATCCCATAGTGGTTTATGTCCAAACAACTTGTATGTCCATTTCTCTTTTGGTATATTCATTCTGTCAAGTTGTCACTCAACCCACCACCTTGTGAAGTCCAAGATTTGTTTTTACAAAGCATCAAGATCTGAAATCTCCTTCTATTTCTAGTCATAGGGATGAGTAACCCTTTCTTTTTCTGTATTATACCCTTTCTGAAGCACATTTGAATTTTCCTCCATCTAATCTGGTACATGAAAGAGTTTGTAAGTTCTGATGATGTTCAGGGGCAATCTGGAGTGCATCCTTTTCCTTATCTCATTTTTGTCTACATCACTGGCCCACAAATCTTCAAGGTGTTCCCTGTGCTGATAGCTTGCACCTGCCATTGACTTGATTTTGTTATAGGGATCAAAATCTTGCCTTCCTAGTAGAATTACAGATGGAATAATTGCAAATCATCCTGGGATCTATTAGCCACCTTTAGACATGGGCACTCTTCAATTCTATCCTCTCCTATGGAAATTGGGAAATCCAATCCAAACTTCCTGTTCCCTTTTTGAATCTTCTCATAAAATATCAGCTACCAAGTGATTTCCATCAAAACCATCTTGTTAGTTGGATATCTTAGGAGCTTGTAAGGTTGTATAAAAAATCCCTGCACTATGATATAGTAGAAAATGGGTAACTGAATAAACTGGGAAACTGAATAAACCAGGCTCTATACTCCTCCACTAGCTTCATTTCTCTATTGATAATCTCATGTGCAACCTTTTCTATAGAGTCCTCACAATTTGCATTGCGAAGGCATCATTGACACAGACATAATCATACGTGGCCTTTAAAATAAATTAGGGGTAATACTCATGGAATTTCAACTGTGAAGTGCCACTTCAGATTTCTTCCTTACACCACAATCCCTCATACCTTATTTTTTGTGCCAACATGTATATGACATAGGAACTCATATACAACTTGTGTGATTACTCTAGGTTCAACAACTGTTCACTTAGGTTGTTATCGATCATTCCAGACTAGTCTATATGATTGTTCTCTTCAACTACCTGCTCGAAAATGTACCACATCCATGACTCAAATAGATAAGAATGTGGCATCCCAAAAATTCTTCTTCGCATCATGATCAAGTCACTATATTCTATGTGAAAATTTAGCCATACCAACTCCTTAGGAAATTTGGAGTGATGGGATCTGTTCTTCCTTAACCACTTGTCATTTATGATGTTTTCACAGTATTGAACTCCAACAATGAATACTCTTTGTGCTTTCTCCTTTGTCTTTACTACCAACTTCCTAGAAGAAGGGATCGCAAATGCTTCAAGAATCATTGGTGGATAAAGGTCTGCAATGATGTTTCCATCAGAATCTTTAATTGTCATGTCTTCTCAATCGAAGTTCTTGGCACATTCCACAATTAGCTTAGAATGTTGAATGGCCAGGAGAAATCTAGCTGGAGCCACAATTCCATTGTTTAAAATCTGGGTGGCCAAATGGGTTGGCTGATGATCTTTATACCCAAACATCCTCCTGTGAAACTCAATCATGTCCAGGCATCCGAGGTTGGTATCTCCAATTTCTTCCCATTTTGAAACAATCTTGGACACTGGAAAAAAGCTTCCCTACTTATTATTTATCAACTACTTCCGTGTCATTCTCATTCCTCTTGGCTCCACCATTCCTGCAAAAAAAAATCAAAACAAACATAAGAATTGTGGAGGAAAACCAAAAAGAAGACCAAATTCTCAAGGAGGAAATTATGAAAACTGTCAAATTCTTCATTCCTTCTCAAAATTTGGATTTTATCTCTTCAAGGAGCTATGCTTTTCCCACAAACTTACTGAAAATTCCCTCTAAAACTGGGATTTTGAAACCTTCATGCCCTCTGAAACAACAAATTTCTTGCTACTTGGAAATTTTCTCTCTCAAGAATTTTACTAAATTTTTGAAAAGCCTTGCTCAAATCTTCTTGATTCCTAAAAAATTATCTTCAACTTGTTTATCTAAACTTCGTGATCACAAAATGAGAGAGAGACTTCATATAAAGACTGAAACCCTGAAAAAAACTACTTTAAAACCTAGAGACTAATTTTAGGAAGCTGCCATTTAAAAGTGAACATTGTGTGATGACAAAATGAGAGAGAGGGCCTTCATATATAGACTGGAACCCTGAAAAACTGCTTTAAAACCTCTAGACTAATTTTAGGAAGCTACCATTTAAGACAAAGATTCTTTCCCAAAAAATGCCACTTGTCTTTGTTTTTATTCATTTCAAATAAAATTGCCAATTTGAGCACTTTTACTTGATGAGGAAGTTTTTCGATTTTATCAACCTTTTGATTTTCTCGATTATAAAAATTGAAAAAAAAAAGAATAAATTTCAATAATTAATTCTTTTTCAAATATCGGATTAAAAGCTATTTTTATTTTCCTTTTAGTCTTCCAAATTTTCAAAATTAACTCATTTCTTTTTTGATTTATAATTAAATATTGATGATAATTAATTAATCTTTAATTTCTCATTTGTATGACTTTTTGATTTTTTGAAAGTTTATTAATTAAATATTAAATAAAATTCAATATTTAACTAAATTTAATTTAAATTCAAAAAAGTCTTTCCTTTCTAATTTCTGACTTTCCAAAATCTTGAGTTTTTTCAAAATTTTCCAATTTTTCACGATTCAAGAATTTTAAAAATCATGACTTCCATCTTTTCACGACTTCATAAATTTTAAGTTTCTAAAAATTTTCACTCCTCCAAGATTGTTTCATTTTCAAGAATTTCGCGATTTCCAAATTTTGTAACTTTTCCGAAATTTGAGTTTTTCAAAGTTTTAGAGTTCTTTGGAAATTTCCAATTTTTCATGATTTTCTAAAATTTTAAACATTTCCAAGACTGACGAATTTTGCCAAATCTTCCAATTTCCATGACTTTGGAAATTTTCAAGTTTTCAAATGTGTTTGAGGTTTCGAGATTTTTTCAATTTTCCAAATTTTCATAATCTTAGGAATTCAAAAATTTTCAAATTTTTATATCTCCATGCTTCGAAATTTCCAATATTTTCAAAATTTTAAATTTTCTCAGAAATTTCTTCGGTTTTCCATCTATGACATATCATGGCCCTGAGTGAAACATGAATAAATTTAAATAATAGATTTATTCCATGTCTTTATAGTGTTTATGTTCAAAACAAATGGGGTGCCCAATCTCCCATTTAATTAAAAAGCCCTCTACACTTATGCCCTTGAGCTAAGCGTGCATTCCCAGCTCTCTCGTGGATTTCATAGAAGAAGAAAAATTACTTGTCTCTGGGTGCGATTTTGGAATGAGTTTGGGAGTAGTGGAGGATTCTTTTTCCGTTGATTTTCCTCCAAATGCATTGAATCATGCTTCATACTTTGCAAGGGCGCACTTTTGGAGTAGTCGTGGATTTTGCTTCATTATGGACATTCCCTGACTAGCATTGAAACGCGCATCATACTTTGTACCGCCGGGATTTGGAGGTATTGAAGGTTTTTTGGAGATTTCTTCACATCCTTCATTCCCCAACTTGGGAGAAAACGTGCTCCTTCTTTCTCGTGGGCGGGATTTTGGCTTGTCATGGATTTTCATTAAGCTAGGAATTTCCTTTGACTGCATTGAATTTCGCTCCTTATTATGCACATGTGGGATTTTGTATTGGTGAAGGATTTTCTCCTTGGTTTGATCTTCCTCCACTTGCGTTTAAATGCTCTCCAACATTCTTGGGAGTGAGATTTTTGTAGAGTTGATATTTTTCTTTAATTTGCAATGTTTTTGTGCTTGAGCACACATTGGTATCCGTAGAGGACATTTTATTTTGGTCAAGCTCCTTTTTTTACTGGAAATCTTTGAGTCCTTCAGATTCAGTGGAAATCGGTGTTTGCAGAACTTTCTTGTGAAGATATCTGGAAGATTTTGAGAGCCATTGATCTACGTCCACGTTGTTCCTCATTACCTCAGAAGGATCTGTCCCTAGAGAAAACTATGATATTTTCTTATGTCTTGAACGAGATTCCTTTCACAAATATCCTATTTGTAGCAGTTGGACTATGGTGAAGAGAGCTCTTGTGACAAGGATAATGGCCCTTTTTAGGACTGTGTGCAGAACCTTTCATGTTTTGGAAACACTTCCTTAGTATGAGTGGGTTTGCACATGGAACCTTAATTATACTCCCTCTCAAACAGAGTCTCCCAATTTTGGCATGGTTTCATCACAATGGTCAACTTATTTTATGTGTTGTGCATAATTTGGCGAGTGTAATAGCTTTGTAACTTTGAAACTCTCCTCTAGTTGTCTTATTTTGCAGTGTGCATACATGGAGTGTCTTTTTAAAACTTTTATCGAGTCACATTTATATGTGTGTGGAGCGAATGCACTCAAGAGTGCCGACAAACTTTCTTTTTGCAAAATTCTTTTATTCAGCGCAGTCCCCGACTTTACTATGAAGGCACTGGGCACAGTTCTGAAGTTGATGGCTAATTCTTCTATCTTCTAATATTCCAAGACCATCAACATTATGTGCTTGGGAATACCTATGCCTCTTTGCATATTTTGCTAACATTGTGAAAATAGTGCTTGAGAGCGGTTTGGAGAATGTTGTAGAGTTTTCATTTCTTTGTAAATTTCTTCCATTTATTGAAATGTGTGCTAAAACACATATGTGGACTACCTTTGGATTCTTATGTTATTAACTTAACTCATTGTGCTTCGATCATTGCATGCTTGGAGACCACAATGGATCCTCTTCTTATAAGTGCTTCTTCCAATTTCTTTTCAGAACTACCCTCTCCATGCTCATGACAAAATAGAAACTTCGCAAACACTTGAAATTTTTGTGGATCCCAGCAATAGGTAAAAACTCACCACCCAAGATCAGGGAACATCCCAACATTGAAGAACTAAAAGGTAGGAAAGAAAGCCTAAAAAAAAGGAGCCAGCCAAAACTCATTACTTCACATCCAGAAGTGGAAGGAATAAGGAGACACAACCAGACCTACTGAGAAACAAAGCCCAAAAAGGGCCAAGAAAGAAAAAAGAGATAGGGGTCCCATTGAAAATGGGAAAGGTATAAAAATGTCACAACAATACTCTAACCTATTTCATATATATGTCTATATATTCTCTATGGACTATATGTTTGTTGACAACTTTCTAAGAGATTTTTTACATAGAGTCACCCCACACAAGGGTGTACATACGGTCTCAGAAAGCTTTTGGAGCATGTAGAGAATGAAACCACATATAGGACACTAAGAATATAACTTCAATTTTCAGTAAAGATCTCCGTTCATCCAAAATACTATATTTCTTTGATGTAGCCTCTAGTGCCAATCTCGTAGAAGACTTTTGTTTCTCTTGAACCCTTTATAAGGGTTCACTAAACAAAAATAGATTAAAAATATAATAAACAAGAATGAGACTAAGAGTAGTGGATGGGTTCCTTTCTTTAATGCTACCAAGGTATCTTCCCTTCCTCCATAGTATTGGGCCCTACAAACAGTTAACAAACTATAGATATAAGTGAGATATTAGGCTGGTAGATGGATAAAATGTGGGTCTATCTTATACATAGAAATCTTTTTCATTCATTTATTTCATTTATAATTATCTTGAGGTTTCTTGTAATAATTTGCATCTAGCATTGATACGATGTAGGAATTACTTTTGATGCAATGAAAGAATTTTCTTAAGGCAATATGCCAAGATCAAGAAGCTCAATGAATAGCATAAGAGTAACAAAATGATATGACAAGAATAAGTTGTACTCTCACAAATATGATATACTGAATCTATAATAACGAATGAACTAACTAAACTCAATTGATGAATAAGTTGAATTTAATAGATGAGTACAATATAAAAGTGCCTGCTTATATAGGCAAGGCAATAAGAGACCATGATAAGGAGTTGATATCATATCACCCACACAAGGTGGAATCACATGTATGATGAACTACAACTGACTATATTTTTTAAGTCATTTGGTTGATGGTCAACAGAGTTACAAATGTGATGATAGACATTAATTAGTTAATGTATTGTCAATGGTGTCAACCTATTTGAGTAACATTATGGTAACAAACATATACTATGAATTAAAGATCTAGAAAAAACAAAATTTATGTGGTTGGTATTTGAAGAGTTCTATATACACTGAGTAAGAGTGAACACCAATTAAATATAGTGTATATCGAGCATAGTGTTAACTGAGCTAGGGATCACCGATACATCACGGTATTGACTGAGGAATTAAACTAATTCGAGGCCGACAAAAATGATGAGATGACAAATGATGATTATGAGGTAAATTATAAGATTTGTTATGATGATGAAACAACTATGAAAGTTCAAGGAAGATCAGAAGAAGATGATTAAAACATATTTTTGACACATGTGCCGAGGAAGGTTTAAGCGGCAAAACCAATGATGGAGATTGAGCGGAAAAATCTAAAGGATAGAAAATAAATAAGTTATGATGTCTATATAAGAGACAAGAGATTAATTATGAATCACATGATGCTATGATACACATACATTTAAATTGCATGCATGACTGATCAAACTGGTTAAAGAGAGAACCGAGCTTTTTTGTAGACAACACAAAGTGATAGAGAAAAGAGAATTAACCGAGCACAATAGAGTATGAAGAATCATATGAAGTGAAGCAAAAAACTTGATCAGAGGTATTATGTACTTAGCATAGATCTGAAAATATTCAAACAAAGTTTTATTTGAATCAGGTCATTACTGTATCAGTTTAAACATTGTTACAGATAAATCTCTTAACCAAGTAGGACATGAAAGAATTTATTATGACATTCAAATGAATGTTGAGTGTTTTCTTGTTGACCCCATAATGAATAATTGGTCAAGAGAGAACTATTAGGTGTAAATCCTCTAACTAGGTCACATTTAACAGTGTGCATTGTAACCTTTAACAGAGTTGGCTCTTAACTGAGCTCAGTTTAGAAGAGTGAAATATTTTGGGTTACCGGTCCTAGGTGGTTTTTCAGTTAGCAGGGTTTCCACGATAAAAATCTATGTGTTAATGTGTATTATTGTTGTGGATTTATATTTTTATTTACACATTACTTAATCTATATTGATCGGTAATCACAACATTGATTTATTGCTACTCGGTAGAAAAATTTGAAGATAACTTTGAGATCATAGTTTACATTTCACTGTGTTGATTTATATGTTTGAAATTGTTGTTATACACATCTGGGAAAATTTGGGACTGCTGGATAATTGATAACTAATTGATTCACCCCCTCTTAGTTATCTAACAATTGTTATCAGAGCATAGAGTGCTTAGAAGGAAAGATTTAAAGGACTTAAGATAAAGATCATAAGATCTATAAGAGAGATTCACTGAAGTTGAACAAAGAGAAATTATCAACATGGAAGAGAAGAATCAGACTATACCTATCAGGAATTGGACATGACTTAACTCTATACCTAGATAATGAATTCATCCTACCTACTAGACCTTTGACTATCACTCAGATGAAAGAGAAATGTGAACATAACACTATGATGGCATAAATTGCTTCTTCACTTACTGATACTAAATTTGAGGATATCAAGACATGTGCATCAGTCAAGTAGATGTGGGACAAGATTACACTAGTTTATGGAGAGTATGGAAATGTACAAATACCTAAAGCTAAAAGTCTTCAAAGAAAATTTGATGATATGAGAATGAAAGAAGGAGAGAACATAACACAGTACAATAACTGAATCAAGGAGGTTGTGAATGCTATTTATGGAGAAGGTGGAACTATTGATGAAGACACTATGGTGAGTAATATTATTATAACTTTATTTCATATTGATTCTATAAGAGTTTCTACAATACATTAAATGAGAGAAACAAATAATATTACAATTGATAGCCTTGTTAGTAGACTGATTTCTGTTGAGTTGAACAATTTTAACAACAATGTTGTACGTACCATGGAATCTGCATTTATGTCTTCTCTAAAAAGTAGTAAATTTGGTAACAAATACATGATAAGAAATGATAGTGATAGTGATAGTGATAGTGATGATAAAGAACTTGATGAATGTGAAGCATTAATGGTTAGAAGACTGCACACAAGTAAAGGAAGGTTTAAAGGTAAAATACCTTTGATATGCTTTAATTGTAAAGAAATTGGACACTTTTCTTCTAGATTCCCTAACATAAAGAATTATGAAAGAAATGAAAGAGCTAATGACAGAAAAGATGATCGAGAATACATAAGAAACCAATAGTATGACAGAAGAAATAACTGAGATTACAAAGACAAAGGCAAGAAGGCTTGTTACATTGCTGAAGGTAAAGATAATGAAATTGATTCCAACACTGATGAAGACATTGAGACAATATTTGTAGATTTGAAAGAGGATTTAGAAGAAGATAAAAGGTATGTTCAAACAACACTTATTTCTAAAGTTAGTAAGCATGAAATTTGGGTTATTGATAGTCACTGCACATATCACATGACCGGAGATAAAGGAAAAATTGAATTTCTTGAGCATTATAATAGTGGATATGTTAGAATAGGAAATGGTACACCTTGTCAAGTGAAAGGAAAAAGGTACTATATTATTGAACAATCAAATCAAATGTGAGAATGCATATTGGGTGAAACGACATAATCATAATCTATTGTGTGTTTCATAGTTTAATAAAATAGGTCACCAAGTTGCATTTGAAAATAGAAAAGGTAGAATCTATGATAAAATAGGGAAGTTGATCGAGACTGGTGAACAATCAAAAGGTAATCTATTCTATCTTGACACTAATGAAACTACTTGTTTAATGGCTAAGAATAAAGATGTATGGTTATGGCATAAGAAGATTTGTCATGTAAATTTTGAAAACATGGTTAAGATCAATAAGAAAAGAAAAGAAAGAGGCTTTCTAGGCTTATCTAAACCTGACCATGTCATGTGCAAGAATTGTCAATTGGGAAAAATATTAAGATCTATTTTTAAGAGAAAAAACTTTTCATCATATGATATTTTGGAGATAGTTCATACAGACTTATGTGGACCAATGAGAACACGGAGTTATTATGGTGATATATACTTTATTTAATTTTTTGATGACTACTTGAGAATGATGACTATCATGTTCTTAAAAGAAAAAATTGAAGCATTTAAGATGTTCAAATGGTACAAAGCTAAAGTGGAAAAAGAAAGTGGTAGAGAACTAAAATGTTTGAGATCCAATAAAGGAGGTGAATTTATTTATGATGATTTTACTAACTTTGGTAATGAGTATGGAATCAAGAGACATGTGTCTGCACCAAGGACACCACAGTAGAATGGAATTTCTAAAAGAAAAAATAGGTCAATTGTAGATTGTGTGAGAACACTGATGATTGAAAATAATGTTGCACAAACATATTGGAGGGAAGTTGTAAGTAGTGTTGTATACACACTTAACCAAGTACAACTGAAGAAAGATAAAAACAAGACACCTTTTGCATTATGGTATGGTTATAAACCTAATGTGAGGTATTTTAGAATATTTGGAAGTCGATGTTATATTCTCAAAGATGATAGAAATGAGAAATTTTATTCAAAAAGTGATGAAGGAATATTTCTTGGATATTCTACTAAGAGAAAAGATTGTAAATGTTTGAACAAGACTTATAACAAGATCATTGAAATTGAAAATGTAAGAGTTAATGAATTTACTGAGAAGAATGATGAGGAAAGCATAAAAGAACTAGAAGATTACAATAGATTTGTCTACATTGATGAACATGACACTTTTCCTGAGAAGATACCTAACGTTATAGTGCAACAGGGTAATGTTACTGAGCAACAGGAGGCACCAATGGAGAATCAAGAAAAAGTTGCAACTGAAGATGATGATCAAGAACACAATGAATCTACTGGAGAACACAATGAAGAAAAATGAATTGAATGTATACTTGAAAAATATGTAAGAATACATCATCCATAGAATCTGATAATTGGATATAAAAGTGTTGGCATGATGACACAAAGTAAGTTGAAAGAGAACACATGTTTGATATGTGAATTTGAACCTAAAAATGTTAGAGATGTACTTGAAAATGAAGAATTGATTATTGCAATGAATGAGAAAATTGAGTAGATACATGAAAACAAAATATGGACATTAGTACTGAGACCGAGTGATAAGAATTCTATTGGCACAAAATGGATATTCAGAAACAAATTGGATGAGAATGGAGATGTAACTAGAAACAAAGAAAGACTAGTATGCAAAGGGTATGCAATGGAAGAAGGTATTGACTATGGAGAAACTTTTGCACCTGTTGTTAGAATTGAAGGAATTAGAATATTACTTGCATATGTTGCATACAAAGGATTTAAAGTATATGAGATGGATGTTAAATCTACATTTTTGAATGGGATACTGGAAGAAGAGGTTAACATTGAACAACATGAAGGTTTTGTTGATCCTAATAAAAAAAATGGTATGTAAGTTACACAAAGCATTGTATGGTTTGAAACAAGCATCGAGAGCATGGTATGAAATACTATGTTCCACTCTTAACAGTATTAGATTTATTAGACCAAGTGATAACAACAATTTGTATTTAAAAGGAGGAAATAATGATAAAGCCCTTATTGCTGAAAGTTTTGTTTATGATATTATATTTGAAGGAAATGATAACCTATGCGCATCATTTTTAAATGAAATGAAGAAAGAATTTGAAATTTAAATGTTTGAAGAGATCAATTTTTTCTTGGCTTGCAAATTTTGCAATAGGATGAAGGCATCTACAATACTTAATCAAAATACATCAAGTAAGTATTAAAGACATTTAGAATGGAAGAATCAAAACCAATTGGAACATCTATTGTGATAGGATAAAAATTGACAAAAGAAGATAAGACACCTGAGGTTAATAAGACATTGTATATATCTATGATTGGAAATTTGATGTATGTTGTACACACTAGAACAAACATAGCACACACAGTTGAAATTGTAGCAAAATTTTTTGCTAATCCTAGAGAATCACATATGACCGTTGTAAGAAGATTTTTTAGATACTTGAAAAAAATTGAAGATTATGGATTATGGTATAAAAGAGAAGGAAAATTTGAAAACTGAAAGTTTACACATATGTTGATTAGGCTGGGAACATTGATGATAGAAAGAGCACTAATATTGGAGCATTCTTTATAGGTTAAAAACTAGTTACTTAGATATGTAAAAAATAAGGATGTATATCTCAGTCAACTATAGAAGCATAATATGTTGTTTCTACTTCAAACTAATCAAACATTACAAGGATAAAAAAAACTTTTGAAAGGCATGAATGAAGAGATCACTGATCCACTAATAATTTATTGTGATAATAATAGTGCAAAAAATATTTCAAAGAACCCTGTGATGCATGCAAACACAAAGCATATATCTATCAAATATCACTACTTGAGGGAACAAGTACAAGAGAAACAAGTTATACTGGAATATATAAAATCAAAAGAACAACTTGCAGACATATTCACTAAACCCTTACGAAAGGATACATTTGAGTACTTGAGGAGTAGACTAGGGGTTCATCCCTTATCTATCAGTCACTAAGCTGACTAGGAGGTTGGATCAACCTAAATGTAATCAGAATATCAATGATGTTGATGCAAAGTTGAACTGGACTGACAAAGATATATTAGTACACTGCAAGGTACTTACACTACGACACTGAAAACTAGAGATATTTTTGGCTACTAAAGAGCTGTATTTCTTTTCTTTTTGTCATTGTTGTCAAAAGGAGAGAGATTCAATGAAATATCTATCCAATGCAAGGGAGAAAAGGAGAAAAGACAAAGGAAGAGAAATGACATATCTATCTATAGAGAAAGAGAAAATTCAACACCAAAAGAGTCAAATCTGTAGGGAGAGTTTGCGTGGTGAGTTGTTAATGCTGAAACATATTATATATACAAGCTAGAGAGAGCTATAATATTTTGTATATAGTTGTAGAATAGAAGTTTGGTATTTTATAAAATTTTCATATTTCCTATTTCGTATTGTGTTTCCATCAATGCAAAAGGGATATATTGATGAACTACAACTGATTGTATATTTGAAGTCATTTAGTTGATGGTCAACCGAGTTATAGATGTGATGATAGACATTAATCAGTTAATGTATTTTCATTGATGTCAACTTATTTGAGTATCATTATGGTATGAAACATCTATTATGGATTAAAGATCTAGAACAAATAAATTTTATGTGGTCATTAATTGAAGAGTTTTGTATACAATGAGTAACATTGAACACTGATTAAATAGAGTGTATACTGAGCATAGTGTTAATAGAGCTAGGGATCACTGTCACATCATGGTATTGACCGAGAAATTAAATCAAACCAAGGAAGACTAAAATGATGAGCTAGAAAATTGATGATTACAAGGTAAATGATAATATTTCTTATGATGATCAAATGGCTATGAAAATTCAAGGAAGATCTGACAAAGATAATTGAAACGTATTTTTGACACAACTACCAAGGAAGGTTTAAGCAAAAAAACCAACAATGGAGATTAAGAAGAAAAATCTTTAGGATGGAAATTAAATGAGTATGATGTCTATATAAGAGCACAAAGATTCATTATCAATCACATGATCCTTTGATGTGCACACATGCAAATTTCATGCATGAATGATCAAACTGGTTAAAGACAACACAACTTTTTCATAGACAACACCGGGCAACAGAGGAAAGAGAATTAACTGAGAAGAATAGAGTATGAAGAATTAGATGAACTGAAGTGAAAGAATTGATCATAGGTATTATGTACTTAGCATGGATCTGAAAATCTACAAATAGAGTTGTATTTGAAACAAATCATAACTGTATCAGTTTAACCATTGTTACAGATAAATCTCTTAACCGAGTAGGACATGAAAGTATTTATTATGACATTCAAATGAATGTTGATTGTTTTCTTGTTGACACTATAGTGACTAATTGGTCAAGAGAGAACTGTTAGTTTTAAATCCTCTAACAAGGTCACATTTAACAGTGTGCATTGTAACCAGGGTGGGCTCTTAACCGAGCTCACTTTAGAAGAGTGAAATATTTTGGGTTACCAGTCCCAAGTGGTTTTTCCCTTAGTAAGGTTTCCACATTAAAAATATATGTGTTAATATGTATGATTATTTTGGATTGTTTTTTTTATTTACATATTACTTAATCTATATTGATTAGTAATGACAGTATGGATTTATTGCTACTCGGTAGACAACTTAATATATAGTTTTGAATATAACTTTGAGATCACAGTTTACATTTCATCGAGTTGATTTATAAGTTTGAAATTATTTTTATATACATCTAGGAGAATTTGGGAGTGCTAGATAATTGAGAACTAACTGATTCACCCCCCTCTTAGTTATCTAACAATGTACACCAAAGGTGGATCATCCTTCATTGTACAATAAAGTATGTGCAACAATTTGAGGATGATACTTTGATAAGTACACTAAAGGTGGACCTCACACATAAAGTGGAATGTGATAACAACTATCACAACCTAAAGTGGAATTTCTCCTACAGCATGTACTAACTGCAAACTCTTAAGTGTCTAATATGTAAAGTTCTATGCAATCCATTATCCTAAGTAAGCTTAAGGAAAGTGTAAGTAATTACACCAACACCCCATTTAAGTGAAACTTAGGGGATTTCACATAAACTCACAATGCTATATTATAATGCAAGATGAGGCTTGACTACTAGGCCATGTTAGGTACCCATGTACTATATGCAAGTACAAATGTAATGCAGTAAAATGTCTTATAAAGAAGAGAAAGGGAGAAAACCTCATGGGACAAAGCTCACCACAAAAAAAGATCAGATGAAAACACACAAGATACATGGATGGATGGACTCGTCAAGAACCCCTATGAAAACATACATCGTGTATATTTTTGGTTAATAGATTGTCTTTGATAAAATCTTTGACTCTTTTCCCCTAAAGCCTATCTAAAAAACAATAGTTGAATGAATTCTGATAGTTCACTGTTTGAATTTTCAAAGGTACAACTCCCTTAAATATAGATAATCAATGAATGAGTCTAATTTACTAAATAAATATGTATGATTTTAACTAGAAAGTAGGAAATGACCAAAAAATTACCCATCAGCGTGGAATAATTACAAATAACAAAATAAAATATTCCCATTAAGCTTCTATTTATGTACAAAATCAATTCCCACGACTAATATCTTAAACAAATATGAAAATATAAACCTAGTTTCAAATAGTAATAAGGCTTCTTCCACTTGTAACATAAATGAAACACATAAAAGGTAAATAGCATCACAAAGAACACCAGGACTTTAATTGTACAAAAATAAAGTTATACTTTAATAGTCATTCATTCACACCATAACATTCAATAAACAAATTCAGAAAAAGAGAAAATCAATAATCTTAGCAACAATTTCTCAAAATTTGAGTCACTCAGTTATCAAAGTAACAGGAGAAATTTAACTGTCAATCCCTTGCATTTTCTTTGATTTAAAAATATATAGTCCTTTAAACATACTAACTAGAAAACCATTTCAAAAGTTAATACATCATTTTTGTTTTAAATATCATAAATTGAAGTTGGGACACTTCGGAATTAAAACATAAAACAAAGACTAAAAATAGAAATAGGTGAACACTTTTCATGGGACATTTTCTTTTGCTTTCTTTGTATGGGCCTATTGAGTTGCTTGTTTCTCCTTGTATGCATGTAGAGCATTCACAACCCTTTTAATATCATCGTGCTCATGAATGGTCATATTCATGTTTCTAATAGTCAAATATTCCATCCCTTCTCTAATTTGTTTTTAATATTTGGCACTAATTAGGATATCATGTCTCCCTAGATCTTTGATGTGCACATTACCATGAAAGAAAAATTTTAGGATAATGATTATTGTTGATACATGTTTGCGCAGGGGAAAAAAATGGTATGGCATACTTTTGAGGCTAAACCTGCCAAAATGGGAATAACAAGGGAACTCATTAATCCAAAATTTATTGAAGGTGAGGATGGCAGGATTAAGTTGGAGGAGATGATTGACCCAGCTATGGTTTTTCTCAGTGACAACTCGAGGGAATTTGAGCTGGATCTCCTTAATAATGCCAGAAATAGCATGCTAGAAAATTACAGGTCCATCAAATGGGTATATCCCAAAGTGGGGGAGCTCAAGAATAGAGCCAAAGGGATTGACCATACCGAGGTTGACAACACTATCAAAGATCAGATGAATTTGAGTACGAGTTTTAAAAAAAAAGGAGGACAAGATGCTGAGGTTTGAGGCAACCCTTAAAAGCATTGTTGAACAAAGATTCAACATACTCAAAGCCTCTAATGAGAAGACCAAGATTATCATTGAAAAACTAGAAGAGAAACATGAAGGGATTGGGGCGACCAATAAATGTGGGGAAAAAGAGAAGAAGACTGAAGAAGGGGCTTCGAAAGAGGACAAGGGATAGCGGGAAGAAGACAAACGAGATTGAAACCCCGATAGACCTCTATAAGATTAAAGATTCTGCTACTAAGATGGAGATCGTCTAGTCCGAAGCAGCTTACCTGATGGTGGACAATTCCTAATTTTGATCCCTAGCTCTTTGATCTTTCATTTTTCTATTTGTTTTTTTAGCAGTTTAGTTTGGTTTTGTTGCAGCCATATGGTGGCCTGTTTCATTTTTAGACTCTTTTTTTCTGGATAACTTTATGTTCTGTTACTTTGTTCTGGGTTTCAGACACCCTATAAATCCTATTTTACTTAATCAAAAATAATGATCCTATCTATTTTCTTATACTCTTCCTTACAGAATAGTTGAAGAGTAGTCATGGCATCTATATTTTGCTAATATTCATTCTCCAGTTCTTCAATAGTGAGAACTCTAGAGAAAAATAATTTTGTAACTCACAACCAATATCCTTGAAGTTTTCAATCACCTATTCTATCATATCTTTAGTCTTACTCAAAAGCATATTCAAGTTTACAATACTTTTATGGATACAATCACACTTGTATCTCATACTGAACATCCATTTTTTAAGGGGTTCATCAGATGACTGCATAATGCCTAAGCTATAAGTTGTTATGTCTTTCATACCCATAACCTCCTTTATTTTCTTCATATCCTTCTTATGTATTAGTTCTTCCATCTTAGTCTTTTTTTCCTCCTTTATTTTACTCATATCTATTCTTTTGTGGTGTTCAAGCCAGTGAGAAATGTCTCTTCATGCCATATTTTTCACTACAACACAAAAAAAGAGGAAGAAAAAAAGACTAAATTCATAAAAAGAATTAAGTGAAACTAAAAGTTAAGACCACTTATTATAAATAAGTAAAATAAGAACACTTTTGAATAATAATTAGCCGATAGGATTTTCCTATGCGGTTTTTTGCGTACGAGTGTTGAAATACCTATCTCACAGTATAAACCATTAAAACCAACAAATATCTAGTTTTTATGATATGCAAGTAGGAAAATGGGAAACAAGCAAGTTGTAAACAATGTTTAGTTTCTATTGAATGGTTTTATGGGATTGTTCTGTGACTTTTATTTTTGACACTCATAGTGTAGTCCCCTTAAAAAATGTACAAGCAACAGATTAAACAACCTAGATCACAGATTCGATCACGTACCTATTCACTGTTCATAGTAGATTTCCGGAACACCTAATTTCTCCAGATATGTTAGATGTAAGCTTTTCTATCTTCATTTTTCTTTGTTCATGATTGGGCCTGCATTCGACGATTGTGTACTATTAGAAGCACAGTTCCAGCTAACCTCCTTGAAAGGAACTCCATTTAAATCTCCTTCAAAACAACTATCTTTAATATAACAACTAATAGTTGGGCGATTTAGATTTTTCTATGTTGACAACTATACATATTGACAGTCCTTGCATGTAAAGATGTATAGAAACCATCTAAACATGTGGACGGTCTGAAAAGTCAACCGGAGAACATGTGGGTTCAAAGACTAAAGACTCTCCCATAATGGTTTTCTCCATATGCTCCTACAGATGTTTTAAGGGATAATAGTGAAGAGAAAAAAGACAATCTTAGGAGATGAATACATAATCCATAAGAGGTTCATATTGAGTTCAAATCCATCAACATTTCTAATCTCTAAAACTTATTTCAATTGATTTTATAAAATTGACATTTGTGTTTGATCTCTGATTTTTCTTGAAGATCATTCAACAATTCACTTGTTTCCATGGATTCTCACTATTAATTCATTTTCAATGCATACCTGATTGGCCATGATACAATTTTGAAGCTTTCCCAACTTTAGATTTCTATGAATTTGAAGCTTTCACAGTTGTGTTTGGGAATTCCCAAAGTTTTCCTTTATATTAAGAATTCTCACTTTTCAATTTTTAGATTTCGATTTGGTATTTCAATCCACGCCGATTAGATGAGAAATTTCTCCAATTTCACTTGAAATTTACCTTCTCTCTACTCATTGGCACCAAAGGGTTTATTTTTCTTTCAAATTTTCAACTATTATTTTATTGAATTGTTTTGTGGTCAAGTGAGGGATTTGGTCTTCCTTATATAAGCATTAAGTGTAAAGGTCATGACCATTAGCATTAGGCCAACTTTTATTAGAATTATAATTAGATTAAAACTTGAATTTTTTTATTCAATTAAGGCTCACCTTCCTAGGATATTTTGGTTCAAACAGTAATCTGATTTGTTTCCCTCCAAATCAAGCTAGCTTGTTTGGTTATTTTTAGATTTGTGCGTGCTCAAATGTCAAGGCAAAAATTTAGAGGTAGTTGGAAATTTACCAAACCATTTGCAAAGAAATCCTAAAGTACTTGAAAATTACTTGCAAATACAAGGTGGAGACGACATGGTGCTTATAATTTGGCTCAAATAAAAGGGCATAATTTTGATATCTCTTATAATTTTTCTCATAAAGGAGGGAAGAGTTTTGGTGTCTATTAGGAATCTACCTACAATCAGGGGGCAGAGATTTGGGAGTGGTTACAGTTTTATTTTCAATGAGGGCGGAAATGGGATGATTGTTCAAAACTACTTACAACTTTAAAACAAAGATTGGATATTGTTTGGTAATCACTCTATCCTCTCGAGCAGAAATTTGACATTGCTTGAAAATTAACTTGATCCTTCTTGGGTGGTAGTTTCATAATGATAGGAATTTTTTTAAAACCAAGGGTGGATTTTTGATAGTATGTGGAAATCATCTATCCCTTGGGTAGAGATTAGTAAGAGCTTGGAATTCTTCTTTTCAAGTAGGGGCGGAAATAAACTTCAAGTAATGCTTGGAAATTATTTTCCAACGCCAGGTTGGATTCAAACCTAACCTTGGAATTTTTTTATACCCTACCCTTGGAAATATCCAAGAGGTCTTTAAAATATGCTAAGATTTTTTTATTTTTCCCTTGAAACTCAATCTTACCCATTCTTCAAACATAATTAGTTCCCCTCCTTTGGAATTTTATAAGTTTTTCTAATACATTTTTACCCTTGTGTCATCTTTTCTTCATGCTTTTTAGTTATCCACCTCAGGTCTAATTGTAAAGCTTCAAATTTTCATGTTCTTATGCTCAGATTTTGTCTAACATTGCTTCTTAACTTGCATTTCCATGTTCCCATCATGTCATATTTTTGTTGGAGTAAACATATAAAATTCATTGCTAATTTAAAATATGTAATTTGTGATTTGAAACTCCAAACTGAACACAATTATGTTTTATGTATGGAGCATGGAGCTTCAACGTCTTTCAATATAGTTTGTACTTGTGCAAGATGGGAGCCCTGAAAAAGGATATTGACATGGATCAAAGAATAAAGAATAGAGAAATTTTCTCATATGTATTTACAACTACCATATTAGACATGAAAACTTTAAGTAATATTTATTTTCTCCAAGTATGTGGTTTCTATTTATGGCTGCTTGGATTCTAGAGGTTGTTGTCATTGGATGTGTTTTTCTGCTAGATGAATCAAATTAGGTTTGTGGTCTAGTGATTTCATCTCTTGACAATTTTTTAATCTATTGATGAATTGGGTAAGAATAGTTTTGATAGATTTTGATTCTTGTCACAAATTTGTATCTTCATTCTTGCTTTGCACTATAATTTACATTGGGAGGCCATCCTATAGCAGTAAAATTAAATGACAAGAGTCAGTTGAAGTTGTCGTGAATACAAGTGCTTTTAAAAAAAATACAAATTCAGTGTTTGCAAATAAATCATGCAAAAGCAAAGTGATTTGGACAATTCCTTTTCAATAATATAAATGCAGTATTTGCAAACAAACCACACAAAACCAAATGCAGTGTCTGCAAATCATATTAAACCAAAGACTGTGTAAATCATATAAAACCAAAGACTGGACAAAAATTATTCCTATTTCATTTTGTTAATTTTATGCATTGTGAGTGGTGCTCTTATCATACCAAGACAAAAAAACTTTGTCTATAAGGTGAGTTGTGGCCTATAGTCATACCAGGTAAAATACCTTTTTTATCGATTCATGCTTGAGTCATCATTTCTAGAAAGTAGAGAATGGGAAATAGTAAAACAAAAAAAGGTGGGAGTCAAAGTGAGAGCTGCGACTATAGTTTGTCAGAGCACAAGGAAATTTTTTATTACTTATTCTTTTATCACTTGAAGTCTTGAACATGATAATAAACTTATGTGTCTATTTCCAGTACTGCTTGATTCAAATAGGTTGTGTCATTTTGTAAGCTATGATGTGTTGAAATTTAAAATACTTATCGATATGATTTGTAAATTCTTCTCTTCATTTTTTATTTCAGAATTTGCATCTCTATAAAAGCTTGTTTATTCTTAGAGGGTCATTATGACATTGAACTATTTGAACTTTTGGTAGTAAAAAGGGATCATTGCAGTAGTAGACTATCATGTTATTGATTGACTATGGAGATCATGTAGCCCAACAACTACATGTTGTGTCCGTGATTCCATTTCATTGAAGCAACATAATGATTATAACCTCAATATTAATTATGACTCATTTTGTTGGACTCACGAGTCTAATTTAACCCCTTTAATTTGCATTGGCTTTGGTTGTCAAGCATAGGAAAAGGTCAATCGAGATGCCCATTCTTGCAAGATTTAAATTCTTTTTGCAAATATCAATCCATCTTCATCAATTTGAGTATCTTAATGATTATTGTGCAAGATACTTTGTTAATGCGTTATACCAATGTGATGGCACACTTTTCAATAATTCTTTTGAAGAAAAAGTTGACAAACTCCTTTTGAATTCATTCAATGTGAATAGTTTTTATTGTTGATTTGAGTTTACTAAACTTTATATAATATGTGCATTTTTTTGAATGCCTTCATATTTATTTTTCAATGATATTTTTTTATTATATTTTTCATAGTTCAATAGATTAACAAGGTTTGTATACATAAGTGACATTCTACAGTGATATGAAATATATTTTTTTCTCTACATGATTACACATAATTCAATTATTTGCATTATTGTAGTTACAAAAGCAATTAATGATTGTTTTTAAGATAAGAATAATAACTCATTCTTATTTTTTTATAGACATAATTATGCCTACTCTTTTCTTTCTCTCACCAATTTCTCTATTAATATTATTTTTAAATGTTTATTATTGTTTTGTATTTTTCATAAAATATTTATACTGGAAATTATTAATGAATTGAGTATCTTTTGTAGAGCAAAATATATTTACTTCCAATGAATTAATTTAATGTCTATTTGTTACATGTACCTAATGATAGTAAATGCACAATTAACTTTCAAACATGTTATATTATTTATCGTAGTTCAATTGTATATTATTATTATTTAATATCATTTAATTATTTTCACAAAACTTTCTTTTATGTACCTAGCTCAAGTACTTGTAGATGAATCTCTCTCTCTCTCTCTCTCTCTCTCTCTCTCTCTCTCTCTCTCTCTCTCTCTCATTGCACTAATTGATTACATGATGTGATAAAAAACATCAGTGCAAATCATAGACATCATTTACAATTTGGTCAGCTTATCCGATTGCCAAGCTATGGCTTTTTCAAGACAAAAGTGAACCCGATTTTAAATGAAAGACATAATAAAAGGAATCAATCTTATTCATAGGCACCTATTCAATGCTCAACATTGTAGCAATAAGCATTTTATTTATTTGTGTAATTGTTCTTCCTATTAATCCAAAAATTAGGTTTTTAGTATTCTGTAGCACATACATTTGGTATGAACTATTAGGTGATGCTCATCTTTTTCCACAGTGCTCAAGTTGACATGTACCTTGAATTGCTTAAGCCAGCTATTAACCAGGTCTCACAGTAGTCATATGAGTACAAATCACACAAAATATTAAATTCTATAAGGAAGAAATAATTTTAAGATGTAGAGATTTCTAGCTTGTTCATATATAGAGAATTGCTTCCATAATTTGTCTCCTTGAAATTATAGATCTCAAGAACAAATACTTATATAACCTTACTTGATCAAAAGTGGATGATAATAATTCAAAGGAATCAAAATCTATGAAAACAATGAAAAAAACAAAGAAAGAAATGTACTAAATTATGGTATACAATAATACATGTATAAATACCTATATTTTCAATTTAATTGATTACACAATCTTAAAATTTGTTTATATATTCCTTCTATTTACCTATCGACTACTCCTTGCACCTCTTATTAGTACAAGTGCTAATATGATACTAGACAATAAAAAGACATGAATATACTATTTATCACACGTATTTACTATTTGATCCAATAAAGAGACTACAACTTTCTAACGACTCAACAAGTCCTATCGATCTAAAATGCAATAACTATCTCAAACAGATCGACAACAGCAAACAAAAAACATTTGACATATCTATGTAATTATCACTTTGTGAACGTGCAAACAAATAAAGTGGTCACTACTCTAACATAGACACCTCGAAAGGTTCATCAAATTTATTTTAAAAATAAAGGTTGTCTAATGCAACAAGAAAATACCAAACAATTAATAATAAATTTGACCACCAAACATATTCCTTTGCTATTTCGATTACATCTAAGTGGTGTGAAGAATCCGGCGGCATCAATATGGAATTAAGAATATTATTACTAAATAAATAGATGGAGACGGAGATTACGCGTGTTAAGATATATGTGAATTAAAATAATGTACAAATAGTACCCTCACTAGTAGAACACATTACGTTTGGATATCATGGCGAATTGATTGTGTATATACGTATTTGGTGCTTTTACTGCTCACATCGCCATTAACTTTTGCTTCTGGTAATGTGCACTCTTCTTCTTTATGATATTTCTTAACAGGAATGAAAATATTTTTTGTGCTTTTCTCGTTCAAAGTTTTATCCAAAACGGTGAAATACTTAATATTTGTGTAATGGGTACTCATTTGAAATGAGCAGTCTCCATGGACTATCCTGACTATCCTGATTATTGCAAAGTAGGCAGCGGTGCATTTCATGGGCCATGTTTCGACGATGATTCATGTAACGAAACGTGTGTACTTGATGACCAACTTCAATTTGGAGTCTGCAAGAGACTCGCTTGCAGATGTTTTAATCCCGTTTAGAATACCAATGTTTTAAACCTTGTTAGAATACCAATGCTACGGGAATCGAGATATCAATAAAATATATGCAATGATTGTATGTCTATATGTATTTTCTTAATCTTCTCAAGAATTAATTTTTATTTGTTTTGTGCATTTCTCTTCTGGAATCGTAATATCAATGTAACCTTTGTAATGATTACATATCTATATGTATTTTCTTAATCTAATTATGTTGTTTATATTTTACTCCACAATGAAAAGAACTCCAAAAATTTATAAAAACTTGTAGTCAACAGTTCAGAATGTAGGACGGTTATGTACAAAATTAAATTGTGGGTATGATCCTAAATTCGTAAATAAGATTTTCAAAGCAAGTTAATGTAATGAAATCATAAAGGATGTTAACATATATTAAATTGTATTTGAGATTTGATATGATGTTTATTGCAATTTTTTGTTTATAGATCTTGCAAAATATCAGACGAATTTCTCTTCCGGAATCGTAATATCAATTAAACCAATACAATGCATATCTATTTGTATTTTCTTAATCTCTTTATGTTGTTTAAATTTTACTTCACACTGCAAAAATAGTTTGAATATTTATAAACACTTTTAGTTAACAGTTCAGAATATAGGACAGTTATATACCAAATTAAATTTTCTCACTATGATCTTAAATTCGCACAGTTTTGAAGATTTTCAAACAAAGTTAATGTAATAAAATCTTACACAATATTAACATATATTAAATTCTATTTAAATTCTATTTTGGATTGATATGAGGTTCACTCAACAAAATTATAGATCTTGCAAAATATCAAATGAGAAATAAATTTCCCCTTTAAATTAATTAAATTAATTCAATGAAATTAATCCTTGGTGATACGTTCTACGGTCTATATATATAAAACGTTGTTGTTCTCTTGTCCAAGATTTATCAAAACTCCGACTTCAACCCAATTTGATTCTTGGATTTACGATTGAATCATATGGGCAGTGGACACGCAATTTTTTTAATGGCTAATTAACATTTCATCATCAAAATCATCTATCTACAATAAATCACTCTATTATCTAATTGGAGCTCCTTTATGAATGCTTACTTTCATATCTATGATTCCTCAAAAGACGTAATTAGCACTTAATTTATCATCTAAATCAACCCACAATGAATATCAAATGCACAACCCATGACAATGAATATATAACCTAATGGCTCTTCGTTTGAAAGTTGTACGCGAATGTATAAATGGATGTGTCACTACTACACAAGAAGGTAATTTAAGACATTTAATTAAGACAAAATTAAAATTTCGTCTAAAATATGTAAGTTACTATTTTAATTATTATAATTGGAAAAATAAATTATTATTATTGTCTTAAAG
>MU226830.1:905730-925808 GCA_018584345.1 Thuja plicata | reverse complement strand
GCACATACTTGTTGGGTACCTGACACTCTTACCACAATATTCCCTCCATCATAATCAACATCTATTTAAATTTTTTTACAGCACAGAATTAGAAGAAGAAGAATGAGAATATGATCTTCATAGAATCAAAATAGAATTTTAAAAAAAAAAAAAAAAAAATTTTAAAATTAACATTGGTCGAAATTTTGACCAATGCTAGGGTTAATTTCGACCAATACAATGGTCGAAATTTCAACCATCGGTTCGGTGGAAAGTATGGCATTCTCATCATTTTTTTAGTGAATTGGTCGAAATTTGCGACCACTCGTTGGTGGAAGTATTGGTCAAAATTTTGACCAATGCACTAAAAAATGACGGCAATTTTAAGCTTGGGCTATAGTCAAAATTCTGACCTTTGTTTTGGTCAAAATTTTGACCAATTATAAATACGTCGAAACTTTGACAAAAAAAGACCGACGAACATTTTGGTCGTAAATTTTGACCAATTACTGTCAAAATTTTGACCAATTGCCGTCAAAAATTGAGGTCAAATTTACTAGTGCTACTGTCAACGTACTACTAAGATTTCTCACATCAAATCTCTATCTACATATTTGACATCAATCCACTTTGGGTCTTTTCAAGATCCTAGCTGACTTGACATGACCCCAGCATCATAGCTTGGGGGAAATCAACTCAGATTCCTCCTCTCTATGTGTCAAGTCAGTCATCAACGTTCATTACTTAGGGGCATGTCTCCCCACTTTGATCGCATCTTTGGTTTACACTCGAGTCAGTAATCTTGTCAGTTCTAAAGAGGAACTATCTACTAGGACAAACCGGTGTTTCTTAACACCCCAATCAAACAGTGCTTTTCAACACTCTCTTTGGACACATCTATGTTTTTCAACACACATTGGACATCGCAACGTAAAAATCTATCGATGACAATCAAACACAATGCACTCACAAGCACAACGGTGTTTTTAACACCCTATACACATATACATTAATAAAATTTGAAACATGTTGAGCTATGATTGAATTTTTCTTTGTATGTTGTCTATTCTCATGAATTTCATTGATATTTTCTTTGTCTACTGCTTGTGGGTGTGGTTTCGATGACCCGACATCATCAAATAAACAGGGTGTATGTGATAAGAGCTTCTGCATTAAGGTGGGAAAGCCTCACATCCCTCAATCTTGTTTGTTTGTATGCCAAGGGGAGGTTGGAACTATCTCCTTGACTTTTATTTCTCTATTCATAAATACTTGTGTACTCTTACTATATCAAACTGGATACAATGTTTAGGTCATCTTGGCTTTTGTGCCCTAGTGCTTATGTTTGTTTCCTACATTTTATCTGATGAAATTCATATTCATATCCTTATGGTCACTGTGGCTGCACCAGTAAGGATTGTATCAACTCCAATATTCCAAAACTTGATGATGATAATTATGCGATGAGTCCAACAACCAAGTCCTAGGGTTGCATTTAGCTTAGGCTTGCATTTGCATTTTAAGCTTGCATAGCAATAATTTTGGTGCTCTCTTCATTGTCTTCTCATTCTTTGAAGGTTCTCATATTTTGTCCTAGATTCCTCTTGACTGCACAAGTGTTTGATCCTCACTCTCTATCTTCATCTATATTCTCAATCCATTTTCAGGATTGAAATCAAAATCTGACACTCCTAAGTAGCTCAAAATCGCGTTTTAAAATTTTTGGACCAACATGCTCTAACACTTGTGCAGTCAACTTTTGGACATCGCTTTCTTGGAAAAATCATCTCTCATCATCATTTCCTTGGCTTCCACAATATTTTCATCAAAAGTCAACTCTAGTCAATTCTAGTCAAACTTGGTCAACTAGGGTCAAACCTAGTCAACAGGACCTCCCAATCGCTCTAAATCGATTCTGCCTTCTCTTGATCTATCTTTGAATTCCTCTAGATCTTTGATCTTACTTCTATCTGCATTATTTTTCTATCGATCATCTTTCTATTGTGTCATCTTTCAATTTCGCTCCCGAGGGGGCATGATGATTGCATCATTGAATCTTTTTACATCATTCTTGAATCAGTCTGATCTGAATCAAAAGTCCCCATTGCTAGGGGCATCTCATCACTTGGGGCATATTCAGTGTTTCATACCTTATGGTCAAAATTGGATATTCCATGATCTTGAATCTCTAAGGGCATCTTGATGCCTCGCATCTTGTCATATCTCTTTCTAGGTATCTGAGCAATCTAACTCAGATCCTCAAGGATCAAGCTTCATTCTGGAGATGATTCTTGAAATCCCATTGGGTATTGGGTCAATCTAACCCTAATTCTTGAAATTCATGCTTAGTTCTGAAGACGGCTCTCAAAATCTCTTTTTGACCATTATCTAGGCAACCTAACCTGGATCTCGGAGGGCTAACCTTCATATTGGGGAAATCTAACACTGATTCTGGAGATAGTCCTAAATATTCATTAGCTATCAGTGGGCATTGGGGTAATCTAACCCCAATTCTGATCTTCTCTCAATTGGTATTTGGACCGTTGTCTTTGCAATCTAGCTTAGACTTCAGAAAATCATGCTTCATTTTGAAGATGGTTCTACTTCTCGATCTGATCGGTGTCTTGGAAACCTAACCTAGACTCCCAAAATATTCATTTGTTACATCAGACTATTCTTTGAGTCAACACGCTGCTCGCACATCAATTCAAAGAGGGGCAAAATGTAATACCCCAAAATTGTCACCTTACAATTCTAATCAATTTTCGTGCATTTTCTCATCATCGAAGTCCTATTGTACTAGGCAAATTATCCTTCCTAATTGTCTTTAATTGACTTAGTCTCAAATACAGAAAACCTAAATTTGCATAAATCTTACACCATATTTAATTCCTAAATTTTCAAGATTTATTAGCTAAAAATCCCTATGATTAATTAATTTAATTCTAAAGTCCTAAGTGCTTTTAAATTAAATTAATCCCACCCACTTTAGCTAATACACATCAAGGGAATTAAATATTATTTGGTTATTTGAATGGATTATCCTCATTTGAATTTAATAATTCAAACAATATGAAAAGCCACCCAAGTGGCAATAATTCATTTATTTAATTAAATAATTCCTTCATATTTGTCTCACCTTCCTCCATAAAGATTAAGAGTTAGCCATTTCTTTCCAAGAAACTCTTCATCCTCTCTTTAGGCTTTTCTATATTATGGACCTTCTTTCCTTCATTTGGAAGAGAAATTTTTAGAGTACCAAAACTATAGTGAATTATTGTCTCAATTCTCTCATATTTCTAAGCTTTTATTGCATATTTAGTGTAATTTAATTTATCTTAATGGCATTCTTCATCTTAATTTAGTTTGTTTATCTATCAAGTAGCTTAATTATGTTATCTTTTTCAAGTTTCTTAGCTTAAAATCTGCATCTTCATTCCTAGGTTACAATTGCATCTCTCATATAGAATAAGTTTCATTTCAATTTTCAAAGCTTTCAAATCCTCTATTTTGGAAATGGTCTATGGTTATTGGATCTCATTCTAAGAGTAATTAAACATCCCAACTAAATAGGAGGCAATAGGTCGATTCGATCGATATTGCGGAATGAGCAATTCATGTTCATCTTCGCAATTCAATGATTGAGCAATGACTATGTTGTGTTGTGGCTGATTTAGAGCTCAATATTCAGACACATACATATACTATTGGATTCAGTTGATGTATATTTTATGTTATTCCTTTATAGTTGTTCTTCGTAGATTATTTTGTTTAGGTAATTCTATGTCAAGGAACCCTTGAGAATTGTCATCTTTGTTGATTTGTATTTATGTGTATGTCATCTATCTCATTGTATTGCTTTCGGATTGTTATCATTATTATTTGTAAACATTTTTTAATAAATAATTATGCTAACTTAGTGTCATGTTTAGGTTAGTTCTCCTAGGTTCTGTGGCAGGGCATTATATATTTCAAATCTTAACCGTTTAGATTCAACAATCTCTTCATAATGCAGTTGGAATGCATTTGGCTTGGTTTATAGACTTAGTGCACTAGATTTTAGATTTGCATCTATCATAGCTATCTATTCACCATGCTCGATAGTGAAGTTCTCTAGAGTACACAACTTTTGAACTAAGGTAACTACTTCTGAAATTATAGGTTCTAATGTAGCTACTAGTTCAGAAAGTTTCACCTAATTCTCTGCCACTTCTTGGCTGATTTTTTCAGTGACTTTGTATTGACACTTCTCTTTTGCTTGTTCCTCAATGAACTTCTCGACATCTACATTCTATGTTGTGATTGCCTCAGTTAGAACTAAAAGTTCATCAATAATGGGTGCAGTTTGATCAATCTTGGTGTCAGGAACTACTTGCAATAGAATCTCCTTTGTTGTTTCCAGGACTTGTGAGTTTATGTGTTCGTGTCTTAGCTTGTCCTATAGTGTTTTTATTTTCCATAGTTCCCCATATATTTTTAGGGACTCAGGATCAAGTTTTTTTGGATCACAGTCGAGTATGTCAATGATCTGATCGAGTATAATGGGATAGTTTTTTCCTTTCTTCTTCTTCTTCTTTTGAATGTTTCTTGAAGCAGGGGAATGAGGTACTATAGCAAGAGCCTTTTGTTGCTCAGTTTCTATCATTGTTTGCTTGGGAGGTGTGTTCCTTAGCTAGGGTTCTTGGTCTATACCTATTTTTAGTTGTAGATGTCTCTACTTCAACTTTTTATTGACCTGCATCCTTGTTTGCCTCTCTAGTGTTCTCAGTGGGTGCATCACTCAATTTATGTTCTCCAATAGTATATGTCTTCTCCCCATGTTCATCACCTTGGTCCATTGGTATGTTTTCTTTAGTCTCAAGTGGTGTCTGTTGTGATTCATTCATTATATTGATTGGTTGCATCAATTAAGGCATATTACCTGATACAAGTTCCTATGCAACATCAATAGTGTCATGTTCATTTATTGGCTTGATGGAATTAGTGACATCTTCATTAGCCTTGGCATCATCATCAAGATCCCCTTGAGTGATATCTTGTACACTTATAACTGGTGTTTCCCCTAATGATTTCACTATATCAGGGATATCATCCATGACCTTACTTTCTTATGTGTTTATGTTAATAGGATTGACATCCTCGGTGTCATTGATGAATATGTGCTTGGGACTTGGTGTGGCCTCATTCTCCTTGGTGTGAGAAATCTTGGTTATAGCTAGTACCTTCTTGGGTGGATTAAATATTTAAGTCCAAATCTTATTGCTCTCTATGTAAATATATTCTAACTTGTTCTGCTATACTTTGTATCCTCTAGATTTTGCACAAAATTTCTTGGTGTACTCCTTCATGGTTGAGTTAATTTCTTTAACTATGGAATTGGGCATGAATGTAACTAGGGATCCCTCTAATCTATTTCTTTATGTGTAATGCATATGTCCATCTAGCTAATATATTATCATGTAGATCCTATGGAATATGATTGCCAAATTGTATAGGTACATATTTGTAAGCAACCATCATCTTAATGATGGCCTCTTCTATTTTTTCCTTATTCTTGGAAGATAGAGTTCCCCATTATCTAATCTTATGATGTTGTATACTGCTTGTGTTGACGATTGACTCTACAATTTCATAAATTTCCTGTGGTATTTTGGCCTTTTATACTCAGATTATTTGTTCTCTTTCATCTTCTTCAGTATCATCCTTGTATTCTTTTCCTCTTACATATTTCTTTCATTGTCTTAGTGTTGGTTACTTGGTTGAGGCTTTTCTTTTCTGATATGTTCTTATAGTGCCTTTCTTTAATGGTGGTGAGTATACCTTTTTTTTGCTCCTTGTTCTAGATGCAACTATTATTTTAGTAAATTTTGTTTTCTTTGCATGTGGTGGCTCTGCATCTAATTCTGTAGACTCTGAATCACTTAACTTTTTACTTTTAGCAATGGTTGTCTTTTCCTTGGTGATGCTAACTGATTATTCCAACTCTTCATCAATTACCAAAAATTTCTTCTGAAGTGAATTCACCATTCATGTTTTCTTCCTTCCTATTTTCTTGACTACTAAACCAGTTTTAATTCTTGACTTGGCTTCCTCATATGTGCCAAATATTCTCAAAAATTTGTCAACTGTTTGGTTCAACAGGGCTTCAATGGCTCTTGCAGCTAGATCTATGTCAATTTCATAGTCTAATGATGGTAACCATGTTGTTCTTGGGTTGGCAGGTTTGAATAGTGTTGTATTGGTGTCAACCACAAAACATATCTTATCCTTGTAGTGTTCAACTAGCTAGGCAGGGATTCTCGTCCTCTTCTGCATCCTATTCTTGAATGATGTAAAGTAGGAATCTAATAGAGGTGTGAAATTATCTCCTAGTGATTTAGTGTAATCACTAATCAGTGTTGTGATAGGTCGGTTGGTTTTCCAAGTGACATTACCAATGGAAGGAAATAAATTATGTAAGTAAAAGAATGTGCACATTATTAGGGAACCAAACTTACATGTATTAGATTGGGTTGATCTAATTATTCTCATGTTCTCTTAAAGTTGTTTTAGTAGTACCTCGGCTAGATCAAGTTGCAATCCCTTCTTCACTATATTGTATATAGTGTCGACTACTCCATAAGCAATGTTTTTCAATCTGCTAGCTTGAAATATTTTATATCCAATCACATACGCACCAAATTTCATTTCAGGGTTGGTGATTGAATTGATTTTCAGACCTTTTCCGTCCCACTCACCTCCAGTTAACTTTTGAATCTCAGCGCATCCAAGGTGTCTTAGGGATTTTTCTTTCTTGGTTATAGGGTATCCAGTCACTGTGTGAATCACATCCTTTGTGATTGGATTGGGTTCATCTAACCACATCTTTCCATCATGCACTGAGTTGAGCACAATGCAAATCCATTTTGTTTTGAAATCTTTTGGGAATAGTAGAGCATTGGCTAACCCTTTCACTTCAATGTGCTTGTACTCATCCCTTAGGTTACCATCCTTTCATAGCTTCTGATAATATTCCTCAAGCTCAAAGTCTCCAATCTCTACAACTTTGCAGTGGATGTATGCACGGATGTATTCAACTAGTAAAATCCTAGGTGGGATACTAAAATATGCTCCTTTATCGTCAGGTTAGCAGAAACCTCAGGGAAAAACTTGTAGTTAGGTTCCTCACAGGTCGAGTTCTTTATTAAAATGACCTTATTGTCCTTTTCCATCTTGATCTTTGTGGTTTGTGAAGTGGTTTCCATTGTTCATTAATTTAAGGATTGTTCACAAATAATTGGTTAACTCCGTGAGTCTAGTTACTCATTGGATACTTGTTGTGAATGCTTGAAATATGTTGGAGTAGCTTTGAAAGTGATGTGAATAGCTCTACAATGTAGTTACTCTGAATCACTCTTCTTCACTCTGTAATTTTCATTTTAACGCTAGGTGAACGAATGAGTTCACATTGCCCCTTTTTATATAAAAATACCCTAAGTCATGCATTAAATGCTTCACCTACCACTCGGTTGAAGAAATAGAAATGCTCAATCAACACACCAAATTCTTCACTTCAGTGAGTATACAATGCTTGGTATTTAGTGTCAACTTGGTTTTCTTTCACATGTTCACCGATGTGCAATTTATGCTCGGTTCATATTGACCGACCAGACTAGATTCACAAAACATAACATGCAATACCATAGTCCATCTTCATTCATGCTAATTTGGAATATTCTCAATGAATATAGGACCTGATGTAAAATACAGCTTCATAGAGTGTCATCCATACTTACTTTTATTTCTTAGGTGGGGGTGGTGGAATCACCTAATCCATTAGATGAGGTATCACCAACTACAGTGCTTGGTCCAACATTATCATTGTTTGAAGCTCTACTCCACATTTGATTTCTCATTCTCATGATGTTGTCAATAGTATTTCCATTTGCAAAAGTGCTTGAATTTGTCACTCAGTCTATGCAGTCCTTACTTAAGTGACCGGCCTTATGACAGTGTAAGCATGTCATTCCCAGGTTAGTCTTGTTTCTAGAACTTCTTATCCATTTCCTCATACAGTTAGCAGCTATATGTCTATATCTACCACATGTTATGCAATTTACCCAAGTGTTGTAATCCCAAACATATGTATTACCAACTCTTCTCGGTTGATATGAATTTTCTTGTTCTTTAGGTTTCTAGACTTGCTTTATCTTTTTCTTGCATTCATAAAATGTGTGACCATGTATGTTGCAAGTATGAAAATGTTTTTCCATGTAAGATTTATTATTTGGTTTCTTCAGCCTAGATCTGAAATCATGTGCTTTGTGTCCATGTGTGTTACAGTTATAACAATTACCTATGAATGTAAAATTAGTTTTAGGAATACTTTTTTCTTTTCTCTTGCAAACATTTGATGTGGCCTGGTTTCCATAGTAATTACATGAAATATTCTTTGGTCTTCAAATTTTTTAGACATTCCTTTGATCAGCTTGGTTTGATGGTTCTCCATGCTTGGTATACCCTAAAATTGTATTGTTGTTGATTCTTCTATGTCCATTCAGAAATTCATCCATTCTTTTTGTACAGTCTTCAGCTTTCTTGATCATATCAATATGTTGTTGTTGAATCTTCACTTCATGCTTCAATTTCTCATTTTCTTCTTTTAGTTCACCAATAACTTCCAATTTTCCAACAAGTTCCATGCTCACTCGGTTTTCCTCATGACTCATAATAACTATTTGGTTGGTGATCTCAAGGTGATGTTCAGTAAGTCTATGTATCTTAGATTATTTCTCTTGCAAATTTTTCAGTAATATTTCTCCTATCATCAATAGACAAAGTTATTTCTTGTTCATCTTGTCTTGCATTAGTAATAACATCAATCATTCTTACCATTTATGTCTCTTGACCGATCTGCAATACTTTCACTTGTTCATTTAGATGTTGATTGATTTCATTTAGATCTGTAATGGTTCCTTCAGATGTGGCAGATATACTACCAGATCCAGATCCAAATGAAACAAATAGGTCAGGTATCTCTTCTTTGTGATAGTTAGTTTCATTGTAGCGAGATGCCATGAATTTTGTTTCAACCAATTACTCTTTTAGTTTGTTTCTTGCCTCTTTGTATTGCTCAAAGAAAATCTATATTTGCAAATTCTGATTCTCAATATTTTTATCAAGCTTACACCTTTCCATTGTAAGATATTTTCTCTCAAGTGATAAACCTTTTCCGAATAAGAGAACTAGCTCTGATACCAATTGTTGGAATAATGGAAGGGTGTGTAGTGAGAGGGGAGGGGTGAATCAGTACCCTAAAAAATGTTTACAAATTAAACCTTAGTACTCATTACTTGCATAACCGACCACTGTAGCTTTTCTACTTCATACATGCAATATCATAGCATAAATGTAAATGCATGTAAACAAACATTGAAATATTCATGAAACTCATTTACACATGACACAAGTATTTGATCATGTAGAAACCCTTGTTAGAAGGTAAAAATTGCAGTGGGGATAAAACCTACAAAGATTCACTATCTGTAGAATGGAAGGTGCATGTTACAGCTACAAGTTGTGATCACTTATAATGATCTTACCCTATTAGGAGTAACATGTCAGACTTGTTAAGTCTACTCAGTAAAGAGATTTTAGCAACATAGTGTATGTGTGCACGTGGTTAAGAGATTTACAAAATGAATGTTAAGTCCACCTTCTGAAAGGTTTTTGTTTTTTTATACAATTGTTAGAGAGTAACAAAATATATGACCTAATTGTTGCAATCTCAAATTTTTGATTATAGATCCATTAAGTACACAAAATATATATCACCTTATTGTGATGGATAATACCTTTGTTATGCTGGGTAGCCTTGTATGTAGTTCTTTATAACCTAAATTCTCCTTTATCTATCCATGTGCATGAAAATATCTGTATGATCCATAGATATCCTTGGTGGCTACAATCATATCATTCTTGATTGATTATTACATCTATAAACAAAAGATTTGACCTAATTAGGTTTCACCCTTTTCCTGAAAAACTTTAAGATCAAAGGTTTACAACTTGAATTTGATCTCCTAGTTTGCATGAATACAATCATTTAACTAATTACATCCATAATTAACATTTTTCTTGATCCACAAAAAATGGTTATCCAGCTAGGAAAAAATTTGTTTTAAAGATTAAAGTGCTTTAGCTGACGTGTAGGTGAGATCCGTGTTTATCATTGAAATTTTGTCTCTTGGTGTAGACTGGTGCTCAGTGATGTCCATGTCTACTAGTGCTTGGTGATGTCACTCACTTGATATACTGCTCAGTGATTGTGCTATCACTTGGTGTTCAAAACATCTTGGTGATCACTGTGCTCAGTGAATGTTGTCACTTGGTGAGTGTTGTTGCTCGGTGATCATGATCGACTAACCAAAAATGTCTGCTTATATACTAATGACAAATTATGATCCTTTATGGATTATCAAGAGATTCTATCTCTTTACATCATAATTCTAGAGAGAGTTGCACTCAACATTGGGCACTAGACTCAATTTTAGTACAACTTATCACCTTGAGACAGATGGTCAGATTGAGAGGGTCAATCAGGTGTCACATGTATGTGATGGACCATCAGGTTAAGTGGGAGGAGTACCTGCATTTAGTCAAGTTTTCCTATAATAATGAGCATCACACATCATTTGGTATGCCACCTTATCAAGCTTTGTATGGTAGACCATGTAGGACACCTTTGAGTTGGGATGGGATTGAGGATAGGGTCATTGTTGGACCACAGTTAGGGCAGGAAATGGAGCAGCAGGTAGCCTTGATTAGGAAGTGTCTTAGAGAGGCACAAGATAGACAAAAAAAGTATGCAGATGTAGAGAGGACCGATTAAATTTACATGGTTGGAGATAGATTTTTCTTGAGAATGTGGCCGCATAAGAGTCCAATCCATTTTCGAAAGGGCTCTAAGCTCGCACCTTGTTTTGTTGGACCATTTGAGATCCTATAGAGGATAGAAATAGTTTCCTCTGACTGTGGCAAAGTTGTGGGGCTGCACTATCACAATGTAGGAGGGGTCATTCCATCACCTATCTCCCCACATCTGCACCCTCAACCCAAACTTCCCTGCCTCCACCCAAATCTCAAAAAGTCTGTGATAGGGGAAAAAAAGAAAACAGAGTTGTTTCCCCTTCTTCAACTTGCATTTGAAATCAAATATATATATACATAAGATATATTTATATAAAGATATATATGCATAACCATGACTTCTCCCTTCTCCATTGAAACTACAACCTACACAATGAAGAAACAAATAAAAATCTAGACTAGGGTTTCAAAAGAAAATGGGAGAGAAAGTAGAGGGAAAGTGGAATGGTTTTCCATTTGGTTATTCTAATTTTTCCCTAAACCCTAATTTGAAACTATGGTTAGGATTGGGCATAGGAACTTAGACTAATATGATATTATTTTATATTTGAAAGTTGAAATTGATTTTAGTGGGACTTTTATTCCCCATGCTAGCCATGACATTTGACTTTATTGATTTATTATTTTAATTAAACTTAGGAGTTAAATAATAAATAGGTAATAAAAGGGGCTAGTAGATATATATAGTTTTCAAAGGAATTTTGATGTGAACCTTCATAAATATTAATTGATAATAATGTTGAAATTGTTAATCTCTAATTTTTCTGTTGATTATTTAGTGTCCACACTTAGTCATTTATCTAGGTAGTTTTGGTCGGCCACCACTGTGGTCGAGCTACCCAGAAAGTCATTACCGAGAAGAGCAGATCATAGATGCCGAGCTACCCAAAAAGTCCATTCTGAGCAACAGGAGTCATTAGTGCCAAGCAAGATAGTTTTTATGTGACTATTAGGAATGTCAGTTGTTCCTAGGTCAACTATTTTGGGCTGACGTAGTTGTGCATTTAATACTTTCAACAGGATAAATATGAATTTAATTATTTGATGCATTCAATTATTTGATCCTAATACGTGGCATGTAGCCAATCAGAAAATTGGAATGCCTAGGAGGCATAAGTCTTTTATTTTTTTTATCGTTGATCTAGATCTATTCGCCAGTTTCAAAGAGTATAATAAGATTGCTTCTTACCGTAATTTTGAAAAGAGTGATATAGAGAACAAAGAGAAGGTGCATACATACATACATGAGATATGTGTGAAGGGTTGTTTTGATAAGAAGCATAGATCTAGTAGAGTCGAAGAGCAGTGAGCAATAGAGTAAGACATATCAGATTATAATATCAGAGAAGGCATTGTAAAGAGGAGATTCGTTATCACCATCAGAGTAAACATCAAAGGATCGGCATTTGAGACATTCTAACAAGTGTATCAGGTGAAATCTCTTAATAGAGTGGTTCTAACAGACCTTTCTAAATCTCTTAGCTGAGAGCTTACTTTACTGTAAGTTGAAATCCTTTTATAAGGTAGATTGTAATAATTTGTAGCTCATAATCGGGTAGACCTTTAACCAGGTAGATCATGAGAAGTGATCAAACTTTTGTATCGCTAATAGGCACACTTTATTGCTACAGTAGTGAAGAATTTGTGGGTGTCATCCCCACCCTAGTTTTACCTATTTGGGTTTCTGGGTTACCAAATTCTGTGTATTGTGTTATCTATTTACTGTAATGGATGCTACTAGATATTAGATCAATTTCATATATGTATATTTGTGGATCAGTTTGTTTTAAAGTGATTAAAGTTCAAGATCTAATTCACCCCCACTCTCAGTATCTTGCTTTCCCATTATTGTATTTCCAACAATTGGTATCAGAGCTTAGATCTCCCATAAGAATTTTTAATCAGCTTGAGAGTACAAATCTGAAGATGGAGATTTACAGATTGGGTAAAGTCATTGAGAATCAGAAGATTGAAATTCAGCTAGCATTACATCAGCTTGAGACAGCTAGACAAGAATTGAGAAAGTCATTGATATCTAGGAAATATTTGGCCAAACAAATGAATGATACTCATTATCAGGAAGAAGACACTGCTAATCTATTTCATAATGGAGATTCTACTGAGAGCGATGTAGCAATTGCAGATCTACTAGAAAGGAACAATGCACGGTGTGAAAAAGTTAGGAACTTGAAAAGAGAATAAGAAATGCAGACAGTAAGACTATGTGAAGTAGTGGAACAAAAGAAGAAAGTTGAAGATGAAAAAGTTGTTAGAAACACTGAGAGAGGGGGGGGTGAATCAGTGTTTGTCCATTTATTATATTTTAGAAACTTAAACATAAATCAAACATACATCTATTGAAGCTCAATACAAGAATACATAACACATGATATGATTATGGGGAAACCTTGATCAGAGGAAAACCCCGGTGGGAATTCGTAGCCACAAATATTGCACTAGTATAATGAACCTGTTAAAGTTCCTTTGCCTTGTTAGGAGCAGTCTTTACAATCCAAGTACAATGACCCTATTAGGAGTCTATTACAAAACCCTGTTAAAGGTATATGGTTCACTTCCTAGGGTCACTGCCCAATAAGATTAAGGCCACAACCTTCGGATAGTTGATATACACTATATCAAAAGTGAACTACTATGATGACACTGTTGTCTGATCAGTTCTATGTATACACTGATGCTCCTACTCTCTTAAAGAGATTTATCTCATACTAACTTCATCATACTTCTCTTATATATCTTTCTCATGCATATTATTCGACACTTCTAACATAAATTTACATTACATACTTATATGTTCATACCCAAATAGATGCGACTCAAAACAAGACTATAGTTAGCCCTAAAAACATAATACACAATGCTTTTGAGTAGGTCGGCTTAAGCGTGTTTACAAAAATACTAAATAAATTATTACAAACATATAATCAAAGATGCTTGGCCATTACACAACAAAATAGTTCACGCTTATCAAAACACTAGTCGGCTTTCATGCTCTGTCTTCTAAACTACTAGTGTACTAATCTATCTATAACTTCTCCGTACTATCATTCCATACCATGCATGTCTAGAATTAGTATGTAGACATCAAATAGAACATATATTTGAATGTGCATACTCTAATTCAGTCTCTCGCATGTGCGCTGATGTGCTGATCATTGTATAACTCTGTCTGTCCTATTTTCCATACTTAGTCATTTTTATCTTCTAAGTTATCTTTGACAAAAACTTAGTATGACTTTGTTACCATGATGAAAACACAAAATAATTCATGCATCCTTAGGAAGTCAACTTTCCAACAATCGCCCCCTTTTTCATTTAGGGCAACAAAGGAATGTGGCCAAGTTTCTCAAAATGACTTAACACACAAAATAATTGTATATCATTGCATCTCTTAACATATATATATGTATATTGCTCCCCATATATACACATTCTCTATATACATTACTCCCCCTTTGAAATTAATGACAAAGGTGTACAAAACTGTAAGTCTCTAGATACTTACTCCATGTTGACATCTGGGTACACAATCTGAAGAGATTGGATCTCTTTCTGCCAGAATACCTTCATTGCATCAACTGTCTGAAGATGCACGCATAAGGCATATGTTAGCTTCTCCATCTTTATCAAATCCATGTAAGGACCTTGATCATATGTCACAATGGTGGCATCAATCTATTTGATGTTCTCATTCAGAACTGTTAGAGAGGGCGCAAGTGCATTTCTCAATTGAGTTTGTCTGACTCTTATCTTACTGATCTCTAACTTAGCATTTTCAATCTTGTCCAACTAACCTTGATAGACATTTTTATAGATGTTCATGTCCTGGGTGGATGTCTCAGCTGATTTTCTGATAGTGTCCACCATGATCTCTGCCTCTTCTATCTTTTTGATATGTTCAGAGGTGAACTTCACTCTGTCCATGCAGTTTGCTATAACTTTCTTACCCTTAGCTGCCAATTCTTTCAATATGGATTTCCCAATCTTTAAATATTTTAAGTCTAAAGTAAAGTTATTTACCAATTCATGCAATCTCTCCTTTTTATATTCATCTTTTTCAATTCTAGTAGCAGAGTCTATTAGGTCTGTAAAGTGTGCTTTGAAGCTTGTTAGAATGTTGTCAACATATTCAACTGATTGAATCTTGGATACTTTCTTGTTTGAAAGTACTAAATCATTAAGAATTTTAACTAATTCCAAGAAAAGAGGGTTCCTCATAACCTATTTTTCTTTTTCCTTTTCCATAGCTAGCACACTGATCTTTATTAAGTCCTCTTCTCCCCATGCATCTAGACTTGCTGAATCAGGAGTTAACCTTGACAACAATGAAGTAGATGGTAAAGTGGATGGAGTGAATATAGTATTTTGACTGGTATCAATGTATTCACTCTTTACTGGTATCTCCTTGATTGGTGTCTCATTATCTTGAGTATCTTTTTCTTCATTCAAGTCTATTGGATCATTGGAGGGAACTTCATCTTGTTGTATAGATGTATCATCAGTGCACATCTCTTCAGTGCTTACAAATGCTTTATCAACTTTGTCCATGTCTTTGTCAAATGTTGTCATGGATATCTTGATATTATCCACCACTATAGTATCTTCTGAGTCTTTTGTTGTGATCAGAAGTTATTGTCACTAAGGGCACTGAGACCTGTGGACCTTTCATAGGTGCATCTTGAATCATTGGTTCTGTAACCTATTTGGGAGGAGCTAGAGTTACCTTAGTTGTAGGCGTCATTGATGGATCCATGTGTCTATCCATAAAAACTTGTCCAAATTCCTTTTCAGTTTCTTTTCCTATCTGCTCATACTCTTTGTTCATATTCTATAGAGTCCTTGTCTTGGTTATGTGATGAGGCTCCACTAGATCTAATAGAATTGCCTTCTCATCATGTGAGCATATAGGGAGAAGATTATCCAATGTTTCTTCTCTTATCCTCATGTCTTCCTCAATTGCATGTCTCTTCATTATTTCCAGTAAGTTCCATAACTTGTCAGGTATCACTATCTTAAGTTCAAGAACTAACTTCATAAACTTAATCATATGAGAGATGATCATAGAATGTATCTCAGTTTTATCAATCTCTTGATACTTGTCATAGACCTTAGCAAGTGTGTCTAGTCTACCTTCATTAACAATCCTATTCTTCAAGACATTTAGACTAGGTCTAAATCCTACCTCAGGAGGAGCTTGAGTGTTCCTTGTTGTGCTCCATGTGCTCCTTGAGGATGGATGATTTGTGGGTGCTTCCTTCCTTCCTCTAGAATTCTTTCTTGGTATAGAAGGTGGAGATGAGTATAGGTCAATGGTGGTAGAGGGTGCAGAGGTGCTCTCTACTTTCTTCTTCTTCTAGATGTCATCAGTCTTCTCAAGTTTTTTGGCTATCTTGGCTTCTCTAGCTTTGTCAAGATCTTCTTGAGTGACTCCATGGACTCTTAGAATGATAGATGTAATATTAGATTCCTTTATTTTGTTATCAGCACTGTATAAAATAGAATCAACTACATTAGTCTTCTCTCTGTAAGTGCCCCATCTGGGCTCATTGGGATCTTTGGGTGAAAAAAAAAGAACCTATGCATATCCTTCCAGTACATGTTCCTCCACTTCATACCTAAGTGGATGAATCCATTTAATTCTGGGCTCAACTACCTCCATGCAAGTGCAGTCAGTCTCTACCATGAAACATATGGTTTCCTTATACTTTTCAATAATCTTCTCTGGTATCCTGAACCTTTTCTGCATCTTGATCTTGAAAGTTTTGATGTCCATGTCCATAGCATCCTTTGCACTACTCTTTAATGTGGCTTTTAGTGAAATTTGAGACATTGTAGGTTTGCTTCTATCTAGGTAAAGATTAGCAACCTTACCAACAATCTGGAAGTACAAGTAGATGACCAGAGACCCAAACCTGAATGTTTTGTTCTTGTCATGCTTGATAAATTGAATGTTGTCCATCAATTGACCATGCAATATCTCACATAGATTGAACTGAGTGTTATCCTTCACCATCCTTATAGTTCCTAGAACTGTGGCTGCTAACACACTATTTAATCTGCTTGCATGCTGGAACTTGTAACCAAGGATCATAGTTAGAACTTTTATGTCGTCTTCCTTGATAGGATCAACTGTCATACCGCACCTATCACTTCTAGATAGGCATGTTTGCTCAACCTATTTCTTGACATCCTTGCCAGTAGGTAGAACTGGTCCAGTATTAGGAAGTCCTGTTAACTCATGGATTAGGTCAGAGGTCATGCGGACAGGGACTTCACCAATCTACAAAAGATCATCATAAATCCTTCTCAACAAAATTTTAACCCATTCTGAATCATAGAATTCGTGTGCATTCGAATACTCGAAGATAGAGTTTTCTATGAGGTGCGTGTATTCATCCTTGAATGAATAGTTTGGTTTCATCATCGAAGCCATGAGAGTGTCTATACTATTATCTCCAACTGTTTCCTTTTTACAATAAATGTATGCGCGGATGTCTTCTACGTGAACGACTCCTAACAAATTTTTGGAGAAAGATCCTTCCACATCATCCAGTATGGATTTAAATGGATGCCTCTTAAATACAAATCTCTTCTTCTCTGTAATGTCAAATACAACTGGAGTCTCCATACTTACTTGATGATTGATTAAATAGGGTTTCATGAAAATTTGAAATGGCGCGACTGCTAGGGTTTTGTTCCAACTTCTTAACCGTGCTTCTTAACCACCATATCTATTATGATTTTGTGCTTTGATGCTCAGTGCTCCTATGCTCTCCAAATTTTTTGATCTTAAATTCAAATGTTAGGATGATCGAACACTTACATCTTTTTATAAAATTTATTGCATTTAATGTTTGCAACCGTACATAGTCTTCACAGAGAATTCCAAACTTTGTTCTGAATGCATTATAGAAAATGCGTGTATGCATGCTGCTATATCATGTGATCATAAGCATGAATCCATAGGCGCATACTTAGAGGTGAGTATACCAGCCGTGCAGGGGTTCTAAGCTAGAATAGCTCCCCCTAAGACCAAGAAGGTCTATTCAACTAGAAATAGAGGATGTGTCCACTGTGGATGCATCACCTACTTTGTTCTCTATATTGTCCTTCTTTACTTCAACCCAAATTTTGCTTGAATCTTCTTTTTCTTGAACAAACTTGATTTCTTCTTCTTCAAATAGTGATTTCTTAGGATCCTCTTGTTTTTGAGTTCTGGATCTACAGAACCTTGAGATGTGTCCAGCCTTTCCACATGTCTGACAAATGATAGGAGGTCTAATGTTCTTGTTCATCATGCTACACTGCTTTGCTGTGTGTCCATTATAATTACATATCTGACATGTCATGTTCTGCAAATTTCTTTGAGGCTGATTTCTCTGATTGTTTTGATTCCTTTTTCTTTGATTCTGTTGTGACTGATTTCTTTGATTTGTTCTGCAATGTATAACCATGTGACCAAATTTATTACCGGAGTAAAAATAACCATTGAAAGGTTTTACCTCTTTACAATCTCTTTCTAAATGACCATGTTTATTACATGCATAACAAGTTCTGTTAACTTGCTTGATTTCTCCTTTAGGTGGATCTATTTTAATCTCTGCAATATTTTCAACTTTCTTTGCTTCTGAAGATGCTTCATGTCCTTTCTTTCTTTCTTCTAATGAATTGATTTCAATTTGTGCTATATTGTATCCAAGACCAGTAGTGTCACCTTTTTTATTTTGTGAATTGAGCTATGATATAAGCGAATCAGAACTTGAGTGGAGTTTATCAATCTTATCCTTTGCTTCTGTTAATTCAGATTCCATCTTCTTCTTTATGTTCTCCAATTCCAAGACTTTCATGTTTGCTTGCAAAAGTTCATCTTATATTTGTTTTCTTTCTTTGATCTTTTATTCAATGTCAATTTGACTGTCAGTTAGCTGTTCATCTAGATTTTCAATTTTATCTTTCAGAGACATGTTCTCTTCATTTAGTTTTTTGACCATTTTCCCTAAATCACTTGTAGAACAAAATTTAAATCTTTTCTCAGTTTCTTGATAAGCATTTGTGAGCCATCAACTTTCAGTCTAAGTTCTTCATTTTCTTTCTCAGATCTATCAAGATCTTCAAGAGATGCTTCAAGATTCTTTTTCAATTTTTTTGCTTCTGATGAGTCCATGATCTCCTCAAGTGGTTAAAATTTCTTTCAGAGGACCAGAGCTCTGATACCAATTGTTAGAAACATTGAGAGGGGGGGTGAATCAGTGTTTGTCTATTTATTATATTTCAGCAACTTAAACATAAATCAAACATACATCTATTGAATCTCAATACAAGAACACATAACACATGATATGATTATGGTGAAACCTTGATCGGAGGAAAACTCTGGTGGGAATTAGTACCCATAAATATTGCACTAGTATAATGAACCTGTTAAAGTTCCTTTTCCCTGTTAGGAGCAGTCTTTACAATCCAAGTACAATGACCCTATTAGGAGTCTATTACAAAACCCTATTAAAGTTATATGGCTCACTTCCCAATAAGATGAAGGCTAAAACCTTCTGATAGTTGATATAAACTATATCAAAATTGAACTATTGTGATAACATTATTGTCTGATCAGTTCCGTGTATGCGCTGAAGCTCTTACTCTCTTTGTTAGAAATTAATCTTTACTTGCATTATGTTAACAGGAGATTCCTATGGAATCCCTACTCCTATTTTTTTCTCTTGTGAGGATAATTCATTTTATGTATTTTATTATCCCTTGGTTGTATTATTTAAATGGGATAAACCAAGGTACCCCTTAGATTCCTTCCTAAGAGGAAATAACACAAGTGGCACACACTTTATGAAATGTGGCATTCATAGAAATGGGAGTTACAATGTAACTCCCTCCTCACCTCTCTATTAAAGAGATGGCTCTCATTCTCTCTACATAGCGCACAAGACATTTTTTCTCTTCTTCTTGAATATCATTGTAAGAGCATAGCTCTCTCTCTCTCTCTCTCTCTCTCTCCTTCCTAGGTATTTTTTAACCATTCATAATATTATCATGGGGGTTTTTTTTATGCTTTTCCCCCTTCAAAAATCTTGTCTCCTTGCTTTGTTGTTTTGGTGTATGCACTTGGTTTTGCGTAATTCATGGTAACACTTCTTAAACCTAACTCTTAGATTAAACAATTT
>MU226830.1:867764-902209 GCA_018584345.1 Thuja plicata | reverse complement strand
ATGGCTCTCCTTCTCTCTACACAACACACAAGACAATTTTTCTCTTCTTCTTGAATATCATTGTAAGAGCATAGCTCACTCTCTCTCTCCTTCCTAGGCATTTTTTTCCCATTCATAATATTATCACGGGGGTTTTTTTTACACTTTTCCCCCTTCAAAAATCTTGTCTCCTTGCTTTTTTGTTTTGGTGTATGCACTTGGTTTTGCATAATTCATGGTAACACTTCTTAAACCTAACTCTTAGATTAAACAATTTCCTTGCTCTTCATTTCATTATTTTTATAATACTCTTAAAGAGATTTATCTCATACGGACTTCATCATACTGCTCTTCTATATCTTTCTCATGCATATTATTTGACACTTGTAACATAACTTTACATTACATACTTATATGTTCATACCCGAATAGACATGACTCAAAACAAGACTATAGTCGGCCCTAAAAACATAATACACAACGCTTCTGAGCAAGTCATCTTAAGCATGTTTACAAAAATACTAAAGACATTATTACAAACATATAATCAAAGGATCTTGGCCATTACACAACAAAATAATTCACGCTGATCAAAACACTAGTCCGCTTTCATGCTCTATCTTCTGGACTGTTGGTGTACTGATCTGTCTGTAACTTCTCCATACTATCATGCCATACCATGCGTGTCTAGACTTAGTATGTAGAAATCACATAGAACATATATCTAAATGCACATACTCTGATTCAGTCTCTCACACTTGCACTAATGTGCTGATCACTGTATAACTTTGTCTGTCCTATTTTCCATACTTAGTCATTTTTATCTTCTAAGTTATCTTTGACAGAAACTTAGTATGACTTTGTTGCCATGATGAAAACACAAAATAAGTCATGCATCCTCAAGAAGTCAACTTGCCAACAATCTCCTGCTTTTTCATTTATGGCAACAAAGGAATGTGGCCAAGTTTCTCAAAATGAATTAACACACAAAATAACTATATATCATTGCATCTCTTAACATATATATATATATATATATATATACACACACACACACACACACACACACACACACACATACATATTCTCTATATACACTACTCCCCCCTTTGACATTAATGAAAAAGGTGTACAAAACTGTAAGTCTCTAGATACTTACTCCATGTAGACATCTGGGTACACAATCTGAAGAGATTGGATCTCTTTCTACCAGAATACCTTTATTGCATCAACTATCTGAAGATGCACGCATAAGACATATGTCAGCTTCTCCAAGTGATGAAATCTCTTGTACACTTTAATCAACTTGAAGTCAACTTGATTGAAGTGTACAAGAGATTTTAGAAATCATGATGAGGGGTAGATGTTCCCTAATGATGAAATCTGAAAATCAGATAAAATAATCAATAGGATGAATAACTGCACTAGAAATGATATGAAGCCACGAAGCAATCAGATACACCTTGATGACAACAGGGTTTGATGATATGATTTTGTGAATTTTGATGATAGGACCTAAATAAAGACCAAAATGGGTACTCAGATCAATGATTTGATTTGTCAGAGAATATACATAAATTCCCTTTGTCCCAAAAATGAAACATCAAAGACACAACTTTGGTTTTTCCCAAAAATGAAACTTCAGACACTAGAAACAAACATTCATCCCATAAATGAACTTTTGATAACAAAAAATAAACTTTTACCCCCAGAAATTATTTTTTACTATAGATGATATCAAAGACCAAATTTTCTATAAATGAACCTTTTCAAATGAGAAACAAAATTTTTAGGACAACAAATCAACTTTCATAGATAGGAAATGAAATATTACTGACCGAAAATGAAAATTTGAGTTTTCTATGTTTTTAGTGAGGAAATCTGGTATTTCAGGTGTGTTTGAGGGTGAATTTTTGTAGCATAAGTGATAAGGAACACACACATAAGATGTAAAACACAATTTTCTTGTCTTTAAGATCCTTAAACAATAGGTTTATGCTCAAAATGTTTTAAAAAAATATTTTTACGGGTTGAACACATAACAAGATATCTAACCTTACAAGTTTGGCTACAATGCTAATTCCATAGGCCCACGCTAAGTATACATGGATCTAGTGTGTATGTACCCATCAATATAATAGGTAATCTTAGGTGGAGATGCTAAGAAACAACTACACATAATTGATCCTTCAAGAAGTTTATGGGTAGGGGATCCCTTTTGGGATTTCCCAAGTCCAAGGTAGTGACATCCAAGAACCCTCCACCTCATTGTGAGGGTATACAGATGGTGAGTGTAAAAGTTTTCAAGGAGAGACACAACCCCTATTCCCTATGGAAAAAGCACCAAGGATAAAAGTTATATTTCTAGCTTAAGGATTTAGATCGGATTCTTGTTAAGACTGTTAGGTCTCCCTTAGGGGAGCGATCCCAACCACATCTGTCTACCATGGTTTTGACATGATAGAATTTATTTATAGTGGATGGGATGTATTGGATTTATCTTGTGTCCACTTTGATTTGTTCTCGTAGGGTGAGTACTTTTCCCACCATGACATGCTCTCTTTAGGGGAGTTCTCTTCTCACTCTTTCATAACAGGTTTTTGAGAGAAGGTTGAAGGATTTTGGAGGAGAAATTTTGTGTGAGCCATTTTGCATTCTTTCTATTTTGTGATTTTTTGTGGTTGGAGGCTTGGAGGAATTGAGGAGATCCTTGCTATGGAGGCTTTATGGTTCCGGATCTATAATCAGATTCAAATTTACAAGACTTTAGGATTCTCCATTTCTCAAAGGGATTCTTGTCAAATTCATGGTGGAAATAAATGTAGGGTTTGGAAAACCCTTTGTAAATTTCAATTTCTGTAAAAATTTGTCTTTGTTTGTGCTTGGTGTTTTCATTTCCTTAATTAGGATCTATTTAGAGTTTCTTGTCAAATTGGGTATTTTAGAAACCCTAGATCTATGTTTGTATGTGTTATGTGATTAAATGGTATTTGCTTCTGCATTTATGTATGTCTTATTATGTAAACTTAAAAAAAAAATTGTTCATCAAACTTAGTATCATGTTCTAGGTTAATCTCTCTTCGGTTCCCTGGCGGGGCATTACACTTGGTATAAGAGCACTAGTTTGTACACATGGAACTCTGGGAATTGTGCACCCATTAGGTTGTGTGTAGCTTGAACTTAAAACTAAAACATAGACATACAAAATTATTGTTTTCAGATTTATTTCTTTATGATTATTCTTATCCTTAGTTTTTATTTCAACCTATGTTGTGAGTAGTGTATGAATATCTATTTATTTCAGGAATCATTCCTGAAATGAGAGCTGCTAGAGATCATGGTAGAGGTTTTTCTGATATTCTTGGAAGAGGTATCTTGAATAGCTCCTCCACGAGTGTTAGAAAGGATAGTGGTCAACAACAGTTTAGAGATGGGCATAGTGAGGAACACTAGGAGGATTGTGAGGAACTTGGCACTAGACAGTTACTGCAGGGAATTTTGAATCATCTTCCTGAGTGGGTCAAAGAAGATAAGGATGCATCCCATCACTCTCATAGAGAGGAAAGGGGGAGAGAGAGGTCTAGGAGTCCTCAAAGGAAGACCATTATAGTGGACCCTGATGTTGTGGCGGTGAACCACATAAGGGACCTGATGAGAGGATGACGTAATCCCTTTAATGAAAAGGGATCTAGATCTGAGGCTGAGATGTAGCTTATAGCCTTGGAGAGATGTTTTACCATGTATCCCTTTAGTAACAATAATAACACAAGATATGTTGTGATGTAACTGTTTGACTTTGTGGTTGTATGGTGGAAGATAGAAGAGGAAATGTTGGGGCTTCAGATGGACACAGTGACTTGGGAGTTATCTCCTAAGCACTTTCGAGAGCATTTTCTCTCAAATCAGTTGAGATAGCAGCAAGCTAATGAGTTCCATAATCTAAGGCAGCTGACTTTGACAGTTGAGGAGTATGAGGATCGATTCTTTGATCTCAAATGGAGGCTATGGACAAGATTCAGCCTTGATGATTCAGCATTTTTTTAGAGGGCTTAATGCCCACATAGTTGGGGAAGTAAAGATATTTGAGCCTATGACCCTAAGGGCTTTGGTTATCAAGACCACTCTTGCATAGGCTAATTTGGCTTTAGGACATCGAGGTCAACATGGTGCTTAGTTAGGTGGCGCATTAGGATCATGATATAGAGGTAACCAGTCACAGGGTATTGGGAACTTCAAGAAGCCATCTAACTACTATAGAGGTAATTAGAATATGAATCAAAACTAGCTAGCAGTAGTAGCATAAGGCTACTCCTACTCAGAGTGGTAAGATATTTCATAATGGACAACGCTTCAGGCGTAATTAGTCCAACTGTCTGGCATAGAGCGCACAACCTAGTGCCAGCAAAGGTAGCATTCAGGAGTTGAGTGCACCCTCTACTGGGAGAGGCAATATCAATTGGACAAGATTCTTTACATGTGGTCAGTTTAGCCATATTGTAGTTAATTGTTTCCAGTGAGCACCTCATTTTTTAGCATAGAGGTCGGTAGCTTTGGAGCCAACAATGGGTGGTTTATGGGGATCTCATAGAGTTTTTGCAGCTTTGGATCACCGTTAAGAAGAGCATAAGGGTACAGTGATAGAGACCTCATGTACTATTCAAGGTACTTATATCTCTATTTTATTTGATTCTGGAGCTACAGATTCATATATATCTCCTTTCTTAGTTGAGCGATGTGGGCTAGTGGCTGCAAAGCAAGAAATAGGATGGAAAGTGGAGTTAGCTTCAGGGGCTAAAGTAGCCATAGATTATTTGGTTAGTAAGTGTGAGCTGAGCTTAGGTAAATTCATTACCTCAGTTGACCTTCGTTTGATTCCTTTGGGATCATATGGGGTTGTATTGAGAATGGATTGGTTGGGAGCTCATGGGGCTAACATTGATTGTAGATAAAAGACCATCCAATGCAAGGAGGGTGTGGGTAGGGATTGTGAGAATGTGGGGATTCCATGTCCCATATCTCTTCATATGATTTTTTTGATGCAACTTAAGTAGAGTTTTCGAAAGGGTTGCCAAGTGTTTGCGGTGACAATGAATGAGTTAGATGAAGTCAAGAGTGAATTCAAGACCCTGGATCATCCTATTTTGTAGGAGTTCATTAATGTATTTCCTAGTGAGATTCTAGGTATGCCAACAAGGCATGATATTGAATTTTGCATTGAGCCTGTTCCAAGAGTGGAACCTATTTCTAGAGCTCCTTATTGAATGACTACTAATGAATTGAGTGAGTTGAAGCTACAGTTGGAAGATTTGTTGGCAAAGGGAAGCATTTGCCCTAGTTTTTCTCCTTGGTGAGCACCAATCCTCTTCACTAAGAAGAAGGATGGATCATTACACTTGTGCATTGGCTATAGACAATTGAGAGAAGGTTGAAGGATTTAGGGGAGTTCTCTTCTCATTCTTGCATAATAGGTTTTTGAGAAAAGGTTGAATTATTTTGGAAGAGAAATTTTGTGTGAGCCATTTTATGTTCTTTCTATTTTGTGATTTTGTTGTGGTTAGAGGCTTGGAGGAATTGAGGAGATCCTTTCTTTGGAGGCTTCACGGTTCCAGATCTATAGTCAAATTTGAATTCAGATGGCTTCAGGATTCTCCATTTCTCAAAGGGCTTCTTGTCAAATTCATTGTGGAAATAAAGGTAGGGTTTAGAAAACCCTTTGTAAATTTCAATTTCTATAAAAATTTGTCTTCCTTTGTGCTTGGTGTTTTCATTTCCTTAATTAGGATTTATTTGGAGTTTCTTGTCAAATTGGGTATTTTAGAAATCCTAGATCTATGTTTGTATGTGTTATGTGAGTAAATGGTATTTGCTTCCGCATTTATGTATGTCTTATTATGTAAACTACAGAAAAAAAAATTGTTCATCAAACTAGTATCATGTTCTAGGTTAATCTCTCTTGGGTTCCCTGGTGGGGCGTTACAGAGAATCTTAACTATGGGTGGGTATTTCTAATCACCTCAAAGAAGTGAGAGCACAATCTCCTACCACACTTAATGTTTCAAGCACATCAAATATGCATTGATTCCTCTCTTCAATTACATCATTTCAAATAAAATTAAGATTTCCTATGGAGGCTCCCAAGCCAAGATGGATAAATATGTGTTTCTAGGTTTCAGATCACGTCAAAGAAGTGAGAGCATAATCCCCTAGAACACTTGAGAGGTCCTTCAAGTACTGACCAAATTATCTAGGTGCCTACTAAATTTAAATCAAATTAAAGAAAGGCACAATATTTAGTTGTGCTCCCTAGGAAACTTGCAAAAAAAATCCATTAGTAATTTGATTTTGTTTGAATTCCTTAAACATCCTCTAAAAACATATCAGATCCTTCACATTAAGATCATGTGAGAAAAAAAGCATGAACCAGTTAGGGTTAGCAATAAAATCCAATTGAAAGCCTTTTATTCACTACAAACTACCCCAAAAATGAAATTTTGACAACCAAAGATGAAACTTCTCCCAAAGACAAACTAATGCTAACCAAATACAAATGTTTTCCCAAAAATTAACTTTTGTTGACCAAATATGAAATCATTCACTGGAAACAAAACTTTAGCCAGAAACGAAGCAATGTTAACTAAATACAAAACTTTTTTAAAACTTCACTAGTACAAAAACAACAATATGTGACTACAAAAACTACTAAAAATTATATATAAATGACTAAACTTAGTCACCTGACTATTAGTAGTTAAATTACAGTCACTTTTAATGTGACTAAATTTATTACTAAACAATTTTAGTCATTTATTTAGTCACAGATTTCGATCATCAATTTAGCTGTTAATGTCACTGATTTTGATCATTGATTTATTCACTGATTTTGATCAGTGATCTAGTCATTGATTTGGTCTTTGATTTAGTCATTGATTTAGTCATTGATTTATTCATTTATTTATTCATTGATCTAGTCGTTGATTTAGTCGTTGATTTAGTCATTGATTTAGTCATTAATTTAATCATATATTTAGTCATTAATTTACTCATGTATTCAGTAGTATTAAATATAGACATGCAATGAATAATTTATTAAATGTCATAAATTTTATAACGCAAAATAACATAATATTAAAATTGAACTAAAACATAAAAGAAAATAAAAAATATTACATATATGAACAAGCTACAACATGCTAGAATTAAAAGATTGATGTAAAATTGTGATAAATAAATGTAATTTGCAATAAAAAAAAACTTAATGAAAATGTGTGTGTGTGTGTGTGTGTGTGTCAAAGATTAGATTATATATGTAACTTAATAAAAAATGGTAAATCTTACAGTATATATCTAACTTAATCAAATTTGTCTTAAGAGTTTGTAACTCTTTCAAATACACCAGGATAACTACTTGATCCTTAAACAACACATTCAAAATAGTGTATAAAGTTGAAATGAGACAAGATGTCTAACAATGTCTAGTACATGATAAACATGTTTAATTATGGAATTTTTTTGCAAATACTTTAGTGGTCACCATGTGAAGGTTCACTCTTTCTCTTTTAGGAAAATGACTCCATCTATTTTATCTTGATAAACAAGGGGAGCGTTAATTGTGACCTTTAAAATGTTTATGTTTTCATCTCCCGTTCCTTTCAAATTAACTGCATGAACAATAGATAGGGAATGAATCCTCACAATTCCCACAACATCACCATCATATGGATCCAACACCCTAACTTTATCCCCTTCCTTGAGCTTATTATCAATACATTTCTGCAAAAAGGAAAAAAATGCATTATATTACATAGTTAATTATGAAAGACACAAATATAAACACTACATTACCATGCATGCAAGTGAATAACATATTATTTGTTGTAGCTAAGGGATAGGGTTAGATATGCACTATCATAAAGAGAAATGAAGCACGATCATTTTAGCATATCTCAAAAGAAGATGATCTATTGATAATAGCAGGCAAGAAGGAAACCAAAATATCATGGGGATATCATGGTGATGAATACATGGTCTAGTAAAGAGTGTGAACGAGTAGGATAGATACCAAGATCAATATGGAAACTCCTTGGATCATAGTAGAGGTATAGTAATACAAGCTGAAAATAGAAATACAAAAAGAAGTGACCTATAATATAGGTAGTATTTGAGGAGAAAAACAATGAATAAGTACATGTAAACAAATGCTCTTATTTTAATCAATATAATAGTGGAAAAGTGTATAGTAGGGTCTTTAGAGAATATAAACTAATTTACATTGGAAAAATTATATATGTAGAGTGTGTTGAGTAGTATATCAAAGTAAAGTGTAGAGCATATATTTAAAGAAAAAAATTAGTGCCAAGTACAACATTGACCTTATTATGTCAAAGAGGAACAATGCCTTGGATGCTTAGTCATTATTTTGTCATGATTCTATATGTGACCAGCTTGTTTAGGTAGTTTGACTAAAATGTAAGTTGAATTGATTCTAGTTACATATTTATTGACAAAGATATATTTAAATAAAATAAAGATACTTGCCTGTCAACATACACTCAATGCCTATATATACAACACAAAATAGATACAAAGAGTTTTACCAAATCATTTTAAATAAATATTTACCAAAATATTGACTAACAACTAATAACAATCATTAGTATAGAAAAGCACATTTGTCATACTAAAAAATGCTTGTAGGATTTATATTCTAAAATTGTGTCATCAAGAATGAAATATGAAAACATGTGGAAAATACATGGAAAAGTAAAATAAATGCATAAAAAATAAAAATGTAACTAAGATGCAAGATTAAGCTACCAAATGAGAAGAAAAATTCATCTACATTTAGCTATGAAAAGAAACTAGAATGTCATTAAACAAAGAAATGAAGCTAACAATGCAAGAATGCAAGTAAACTACTATACAAGTAAGAACTATTAGTGCACAAATAACCTCTAGAATGAAAATATCATTATAACTCTATTCCAAATATTCTTGTTATGAATGAGAAAGGGAGCTATCCCTTTTATAAGAGATTCCAAGAAATGAGTGGTTGAGATTAAGAGGCAAAAGAGGAATGATCAATGGTGGAGATGCAACTTTCCCTTAATCCATGTGAGCTAAGTGTAATGTATTTGATTGGTCAACTTTGTGGAGGATAAGAAAAAAAATTATTTTCCCTTTTATTTGTTTTATTTTTATTTTTGAGTGCGCACCCATTTGTGAATGGGTTCACTTTTTTATTTAAAAGGGACTTACAAATTTTTTATTTTATCCCAATGTTTTATACAATTTTAAGATTTAGGCTTGGGTGATTGATTATTTTATTCAACAAGTTAGGATTTAGGATTATGCAAGAAAATTTGGTTAAGTGCTCTCATAATTATAGTCTAGCGATAATGTCTTAGATTTTAGAATTTATTAAGACCAATTAATTAGAAATAGGGGGCTATAGGTTTGCTAGACCAATTTTAGGTGATTACATTTTCCCCTCTTTGACTAATGTGTGATCGATCTGGGAACACATTGAGTCAAAGAACGTGTCAAGCTTGATTGGATTAGGAAATAGCTTGATGTGAAGCAATGAAACTATCTCACAAATTAGAACTGATTCTGAACTTGATCGAATGAGGATCAATTAAAGGTTTGAATATATCAGCTCCGGACTTGATCAAGCAAAGACTGATAGTATCGAATCTGAGCTTGATTTGACAAAGATTGGTAGAGATTTGTAGGTATCAGCTCTGGACTTGATTGAGAAAAGTCATATAAAAGAGATCTAAGGATATTAGCTATAGGGATTGAGTGAGAAAATACTAATAAAAGAGTTCAAGCATCTAGCCTTATATGAAGTGATAAAATTGAATATTCATCCTCTAAGTAGATTTTCTAATTTTGGTTTAGGTTTGGATGACAAATCAACCTGATGTGATGCAATGAGACTGATTTCCATTTGATTGATTGATTGAGATAATTGACTTTATATGGTTCCTGATGAAGCGAATTACCATATTGAGAGGAGTTATCAAATTGATATGATGCGATGAACCTGATATGGTGCTAGAGCTTTGAGATTTTTGTTGTGAAGTAATGAGAATCAATTCATTGATTTTTTATTTAAGTTAGGGCATGATGCCCCTAGAGATTGAACTTGTTGATGTGAATCAAATTATTGATATAATGGTACTACCCCCTCAGGAGTGAAATCGAAAGAAGAGGCACAAGCCTGATAGATCGAAAAGAAATGAGAATTTTGAGATGCAAGCCTGTCTGAGGGATGCTTGACCAATTTTGACCAAAATTGACTTAAGTTGACTTTTGGATTGGAGAGGAAAATGCATGGAGAAATTAATCAAGAGGAATCTAAAATTGGAATCCTATGAGGAAAGCGCTAGAGATCAACTACATTTGTAAAAATAGGTTAATTTGTGCTTTTGAGTATCAAAATGTTGTCATATTTTGATTTTGATCCCAAAAATGGATTTAGAACAGTCCGATTAGCTAGGGGTGAAGTTTTCACGTCCATCGGGGCACTTTGAAAATTGGGTCAAAAATCTCTATATAAGACGTGTAGGGGTCATTTTCAAATCATTTTCACCGTCCCCATTTAAATTTCAAGAATATTCTATGAAATAAATTGGTGGTCCTAGTATCAAATCATCATTTCAAGCACATGTAACAATATGGATGGTCGTAGGACTACCCACCTCGAGTAAGTCACCGATAAACTTCACTTTTACGTTCATTTTTGCAAGTCTTTCTAATTTTTTGCATGCTTTTCATGTTTTTAGGTCGTAGGTCCGGGTTCATCATACGAGATGGTGAGAGGGCTTGTATGAAAAATTGCAAAACTATTTTTTGTCATCTAATTCCATTAGTTTTTTTGCATGGGCATCCCCATTTGTCGTACGACAATATTCATAGAAGCCCACTTTGTCATCTGACTATATTAGATTTTTTGTTTCACTGTGCTTTGTCATTTCACCTGTAATCTTGAATCATACGGATTTTGATACTAGTGCCCCTTGTCTATACTTTTTCATTTGAGAAAAAAGGTTATTTTTGATGTCTTCTTCTGATTGATTGCATTTTTTCTCACTTTTGTAGTTCATTTAATAGCTTGTCTGATTGTTTCTTGTTGAGTGTAGCTAATTTTGGTGCCGTTACTGATGTTTTTTCACTTTTTTTTGTCTCATAGGTGGATTTACCAGATATAATGTTTCATTCCACTTATCCCCCTATCATGTGCCTAGTGAGGAACCTATCTGATGATTAGAGGGGTCACCTGAGAGATTGTGGTTTTGGATGATTATCCCAGATGCCTGACATCCAGGTTAAACATGGACTTTTGACATCTTTGGTGGAGAGATTCCATAGTAAGGATAATACATTTCATTTTTTGACTAGGGAGATTACTATCACTCCCAAGGATATATACAGGATTCTTCAGATTCTATTCATTGGAAAGCAGATAGAGTATGATGTTGCATATCAGTTAGGTACACATGCATTGATCTAAGTGTTCCATGATCATGTGATCTTATAAAAGGTCATATCTTGGGATGATTTGATGAGTCAGTATGGTGCACAATATCCACTTGATTATATGATCATAAGATACATAGGTTTCTTTCTGATGGCGGATAAGAGCCAGCAGGGATTTCGTTGTGGTTGGGGTAGGGTACTAGAGAGATTTTCTACTCAACAAGAGTGATTGGGTTGGGGTCAATGCCTCCTCACACAGATGTATCATGAGATGCATGAGATCACTTATAGGGGAGTACGTAGGATGGCCACAAGAGTTTTAGTTTTGCATATATCATCCTAGGAGTATCTTCCCATATGTCAGCCTATGACGGATGATCCACATTAGAGTGGATAGCCATACGTGTACAGGTATGCAATTTTTTTTACACACCCCCACCTGGGGAAGAATGACTACTAGAGATGTCAGCTAGATGATCTTAGTTTGGTGGTTTGGACAACATATGTACAAACAGAGGCTTGGACCGACTAGAGAGACTAGTGGAGAGATTTCTTTATTTCACACCCTTTGTTTGGGAATATCTCTAGTGTTATGGAGAAATTCATAGTAGTCAAAGCAATAAGATAGTATGGCCATGCTCAGGGAATTCCACATTAGTCAAAAAAATATGCTTGTTTTGTTGATACAGAGTGTTGAGGATAGTCTTAGAGATTATCTCTAGCTCTCTGCACATAGGAGCTGATAGGTTTGCATAGGAATGTTTTTGATTATCTAGAGGATATCAAAGATGTGGGGGTCACACCCTAGTACAAAGATTATTTCACTCGTCACCCCTTTTCCAGATTCACAGATCTGATGGAGAGGGCACCATAGATTGATGAGGTGGAAGTACCTCATAAGGATACAGGTGCACCAGATAGAGTATTAAAGAGAGGTACAACTCCTTCTAGAGTAGGGACCATCGTAGGTGCCAACACCAGTAGGACATCCATAGTTAGACATCAGAGTCAGCGAGGGGAGGAAGGAACCCTTGGTTCCATAGGAGTTGAGATCCTAACATCACAAGCTGATGAGGAGATGAGGGATGCCCAGTCAGGTCTTGATCTTGATGAGACAATTTGACAGGTTTGGCAACATAGGGATGCACATGCACAAGTTGAGGAGGAGGGAGTGCCATAGGAGTAGACTCCTCAGGATATCATTAGTAAATTGAGGTGATGGGTCTGAGATTTACAAACCTAGCTTGCAGTAGCATAGTCCCAGATTGCAGAGCAAGATTGAGTGATCGTAGGCCATGATGAGAGGGTCCAAGGACTGTAGAGTTGGGTAATTTATCAGACTAGTAGGGAAGCCTATTATGTAGAAGCATATACTATTGTGATTCCTGTGGCACAATAGGTGCCACCATATTCATATTACTTGACATGATCTAAGAGAGAAGGCCCTCCACCTAGAGAAGATGCTCCTCCATGCCCACCCCTTGATGGTGGTGAGGGAGGAAGTTAGACTTGATTTTCCCCTTTATGTCTTATGCCTTTCTGATTTTGAGATCCATATGATTTTACTTGATGCATATTTTTTCTTGAGATTCTAGAGCACACTCTTTTGTATACATCAAGATTTTGATATATATATTTATGCAATGACTATTTTGTGCTCCATGTGTTGTCTTCTATTGTTTTATCTTGTTCTTTAATGAATTTTTTGCCTTTTGAATATCTTGGAACATGTGCATATAAATAGTATCTTCTCTTCATAGATGACATGTTGCTTACTGTGATGAATATATATCTTGTTCTATTGTTGCTAACCATTTTTGCATAGATAGGTAACCTTAAGGAGATGAAATGTAGTTGATTGCTTCAACGAAGGATTCAAAGAATCCATTGGTTAAAGGAATAATTCAGTTTTTGAATGTTTTGTATTTTTTTATAATCCTATTTATGCAAGCCTAAGAATGCAAATGTAGCCTATGACATTGAGTAGTCAAGACATTGATTCTGGTAGTCCTTAATTTCATCATTAAGTGTTTGGGACATCAAAGCCAATACAACCCTTACCGATGCCACTATGACCATAAGAGTATGATTATGGCTTTCATCAGATGGAATATGGGAGACAACATAAACATCTAGGTATAGGAACTAGGATGACCTAAATATTATCTCCAATTGATTTTGTAAAGATACACCAGTACCGAGGCATTCATATCCAGGATAACCATGAGTGTGTCCTTATGTAAACAAGCAGAATAATAGACAAGGAGATAGTCCCAACCTCACCTTAGCGTGCAAGGAAGTAGGATCAAGGGATGTGAAGCTTTTCCACAAGAATATGGAAGCTCTTATCACATACACTCTACGTTATTGGCACACGGATCATTGGGACCACACCAACAAGAAGAAATCAAATAAAATAGTATGAAATCATTGATAATAGACAACATTCAAGAATAGGATCATCTAGCATTCAGTCTATGTAAGTGGTTCTTGTGCATGTTGAGAAACACCACTGTGTTGGTTTGTGTGTTATTGTGCGAATTTTGTAAGTTTTGTTCGATGTGTGTCTAAAACCATAGGTTTGTCCAAAAGAGAGTGTTGAGAAACACTATTTGATTAAGGTGTTGAGAAACACTAGTGTGTCAGTTTAAAAATGTCTAGGTGGATAGAATATCATGATATTAAATGATGGGTAGGATAAATGACAAGGTATGCAGATGTAGGAGCTAGGATGTAGCCCGAGGACTCAAGAGGTCGATCGGTTCCAAACTTAAGATATCAACTTTACTAGTGGAGCAAGGTCAAGATAGTCAAGTGAGTGTTGATTATAAGTGGCACCTATTTCTAGGTTTGCACCAGTTGGTATAATTTCTATTTTTTTTCTACCAAGGCACGTATTTCCAGGTTTTCACCAAGGCACTTTTCTTGATTTTTTAATTTTTTGCATTTTTGATCTTTTTTATTTTTTTCTTTTCTTTTCTTCTCTTTTTGATTTTTTTTTATTGATGCATCAAGGTTCCTATTTCCAAGTTTTCACCAGGATGATCATTTTTCAAGACTTTTTCCAAATGTTTTTGACTTTTTCTATTTTTTGTTGTTTTTGATATTTTTTTAGGATCATATATGTATGTACATGTTGCGGCCAAAAAGAATGCCTCAAGTCTAGAACATTTTTAGGTGTAGAGAATTAATGTGGTTAGTAAAATTTTCCCCTTCTGGAGTTGACAATTGATAGGATCCAAAGCCAAATGTTGCGGTGATCACAAAGGGACCCAACCAATTGGGTTCAAACTTCCTCTTTTGTTCACGATGTTGCTAGTTCTTTGGGTTTTCTTTAAGTACAAGGTCACCAAATTGAAATTATCTACGTTGTACCTTCTTGTTGTAGCCTTGAGAAATTCCCTTTTGATAGACCCTTAAATGGTCAAATTCTTCTCTTCTACGTTCATCAAGTAACTCAACCTCCTAGATTCTAGAAATCTGATAGTCTTCATTAGGGATGAGTCCATGTAAGTTAACTCAGAGCAATGGTATTTCTACCTCAATGGGAAATACAAATTCTATGCCATATACCAAGGAAAATGGTGTTTCCCCTGTAGGCATGTGGATACTAGTTCAATATTCCCACAAGGCTAGATTGAGCTAAAGATGCCAGTATTTTCCCGTCTTGCTGACTGTTCTATGCAGGATCTTCAATATGTTTTTATTGGAAGCTTTAGTATGTCCATTTCCTTGAGGATAGTAAATAGAGGAATGGTGTTGAGTAATTTTGAATTTTTCACATAACTCATCCATATCCATATTTTTAAATTTTCCTCCATTGTCTTTGATGATAGATGAGGGTATCCCATATCTACAGATGATATAATTCAAGATGAACATGGATACTTGTTTCCCATTTTCTTTAATGAGAGGAACTGGTTCAACCCACTTTGTGAAGTACTCAGTTGCAGTGATAATAAATTTGTGTCCCCCCAGAGGAAGAGGGATATATTTACCCTATGAGGTCAAAGGCCCATTGTTTAAATGGCCACTAGGTGATAAAAGGTAACAGTTCTCATGGAGGAGCATGAATAAGGTTACCATGAGTCTTACATTTTTTGTAAGCTTTAGAAAACTGGATAACATATTTTTCTGAGGAGGGCCAGTAGTATCCTACTCGCAAGATCTTCTTAGCTAACGAAAGACCATTCGAGTGAGACCCACATATACCTTCATGGATTTCCTTAAGTGCATGCCCAGATTTTTCACATTCTAGAAACCTAAGGAGAGTACCATCAAGACCTCTTCTATATATGTCATTTTCCATGATCAATTAATATTATGCATTCCTTATGAGGTCTATTTTTTCATTTTTATATAAGTCATGGGGATAATTTGGTCACAGAGGTAGGAATAGATTTGGTTGTAGCTGGAAGGTTCAATTCCCATAATTGATCAGATAATATAGGATTTGGGTGAGTCATATGTAGGGAAAGGGAGTTATTCCACCAGGAATTCATAGTGGAACTGATGCTCCTTTAGTTGTAGCATTGAGGCTAAAGTAGCCATAGCATCAACAACTTTGTTTGTTGCTCTGGGTACTTACTGGAAGGTGATGAACATGAAGTATTTCTTCAAATCATAAATCATCCTTTTATATGGCATGAGCTTCTCATCCTTTGTTTGATATTTATCATTGATTTGATTAATGACTAGCTGGGAGTCACCATAGATATACAGTTCTGTGATCTTCGATTCTATGGCCATCTGTAGTCCATTCGCTTGAGCTTCATATTTAGAAATGTTATTAGTGCAAGGGAGCATCATTTTGTATGCTTTAGGGATTTTGTAACCTTCAGGTGTAATAAAGAACACTCCAACACCAGACCCTTGTTGAGTGAAGGACCCATCAAAGAACATCTTCCATGTGTACTCTGTGAGATGCAGGATAACTTCATCAAGAAATTCGATAAGAAGAGGTTGGTCATCTATGAGATGAGCATCTGCCAAGTAGTTACCAATAACTTTTCCTTTGATGACCTTTCTATCTACATATTTAATATCAAACTCACTAATAATCATAACCCATTTTTCTAGTTGTCCTGTGAGAGTCACTTTGTTCAATAGATGTTTTAGAGGATCAATCTTATTGATAACCATGACAGAATGCGCTAGCATATAGTGTCATAGTTTTTGAGAAGAAAAAACCACAGAAAGGTAACCTTTTCAACAATAGTGTAATTACAATCATATGACACCATGGTTCTACTTATGTAATATATGACTCTTTCTTTTCATGTTTCATCCTATTGTGCTAGCAAAGTTCCCAACGATGTGTCAATAGGTAAAATGTGAACGAGGAGATTCTTTCTCGGTATTGGTGCCATCAATATGGGTGGGTTTTCTAGATATTCCTTAATTTACTAAAAACAATTCTCACACCCTTCATCCCATTTGAATGTAACTCCTTTATGAAGTGTTCTTGTGAAAGGTTGTGCCTTGTTTGCAAGTTGGGAGATAAACCTTCTGATAGATTGAAGCCGACCTTACAGAGTCCTAACTTGACTGATATTGTGAGGAGGTTGCATGTCCATTATCACCACTACCTTTTCAAGGTCAACCTCAATGCCTTTTCTAAAATAATGTACCCTGGAATTTCACCAGAAGTTACACCGAAAGCACACTTTTTAGGATTTCATCTAAGCTTGAACTATTCCATTCAATCCAGAATATTTTATAAATCATCTCGTGAGTAGATCTTTTTGCTGATTTTTCTAGGGTTTCATCTACATAGTCTTCCATTTTTTTGTGCATCATATCATGAAATATAATAGTCATAGCTCATCAATAATTTTCTCCAACATTTTTTGAGATAAAAAATCATGACATTCCAGTAGAAAGTGCCCCAAGAACATGTGAAAGTGGTCTTCTCTTGATCCTTAGGAGCTATCCTTATCTGGTTGTAACCAAAAAATCCATCCATTAGAGAGCACACCTTGTAACTGGCTGTGAGGTCCACAATCATGTCAATATTAGGTAATGGAAAATCATCCTTAGGGAAACCCTTGTTTAAATCTCTGAAGTTTGTGCAAACATGAATGGACTTATAATATTTAGTCATAGGAACAATGTTAGAAATCTAATCAGTGTATGCTATGGCAGGGATGAATTCAGCCTTCAGTAGTTTTTCTAATTCTTTTTTGACTAAGAGCGCTAGATGAGGATGCATCTTTTGAAGCTTTTTCTTGATTGGTTGAATTCCTCAAGCAATTAATAAGTGGTGCATAATCAAATCTATGTCTAGTCCTAGCACGTCCAAATAGGACCAAGCAAATTTGATTTTTTTTTCATGAAGAATTGGATGAATTATTTTTTTTCTTGCTTTGAGAAAGACTGTGCTAGGTAGATCAACTGAGTTACTTCTATTTTTCCCAAATTAACTTCTTGTGTTGTTTCTATCAATACTGAGGATCTTTCCTAAAATTGATTATGAAGAAGATGAAGTTTCTCATCCTTCAGTGCCTCAGAGAGGTTTTCACCGTTGGATACACCTTTTTTTTTTACTATTATTGGTTCTGATACTGCCACAAAGTGGTTCTAACCATCAAACCTTTTTTTCTTTTTATATTTTCTTTTTAGGCTTAGAAACTTGGTGTCCCCCTCTGCAATGTTCACTCTCATTGCACTAGTGGAAGAGGTGAAGGGATCAATGGCATTTAATTAACTAGCCAAGGAGTATTCATTGGGTGTAGAGATAAAATTCAAATGTTTGTTTAGGTTCCATTCAATCAGCTTGGGGTGAACAAGAGGCAAAGATTCAATAGGTTCCAAGGATAGCACTGATTTATCAAGATAATTCTTTTTGAATGGTAAGAGAAGATCTGCTACAACACTTTACGAAGGACTTCCTAGACCGTGACTCACCCTAATATTACTATGGGAACCATTGCTAGTATTATGCATGTCTGACCTGACTGACCTAGTGTTAGAGTTCTCACTTTCTTCTCGAGCAACCATTCATTCCAGAAAAACACTCATTGCAAAAACTTGAATTATTGAAGATGGGATGCGTTAATGAGGGGTCATGCCAAGATCTGCAAGGCTCCAAGTTGTTCCATCCTCCTCCTCTGAGTCTTGATTCTAAACTATCTATGGAAGAGTATCCCATTTATTATTCCAAAAGTTCTAGTTTATGTTTGGAGGAAGAGGAGGTTTGTCCTCCTCCTCAAATTTTGAGTTAGATTCTTCTCTAGAAGCTTGAGTGGTATTACAAATTTCTCCTAGTTCACACTAAGGAGCATATTTATGAATGAAACAAACTTTAATGTCAATGGTAGCATTAGAGAATTAATCCCACTCATATTCATTAGAGTTAGTTTCAACAGAGCGGGGTAATTCTAACACGAGTAGGAGCCATAGTTTTCCCCCAGTCAGGGTTTCATTCCTCTAAAGCATGTCTTGCATTTCTCCCATAGTCATATTGAATGTGACTATCTTCAAGTGTTTCTAATTCTCAAGAGAGAATTGATGAAGCAACAATATTCTTGTTCGAGTCATTGATATTTTACTCATGTTTAGCCTCATTATTTTGTGTTGGAGTTGAAGCCTCCTTAATAGCATGCACTTGATCATTTGAGAAATGGGGAGGTCAAGCATGTGAGATACAGGAACCAGGTACCCCAAGTTTGGATGGCTCACTTCAGGCTCAGTCTCTTTCTTTGGGTAAATTTCCCTCATAGCTGAGTCATCTTGTTGAGTGGGATTTGATAATTTTGTCTCAGTCATTTGGGCATCTTCTTGTAAGAGAGGAGATGAGGCCTCCTTTGGTTCAAAGTGAGCTCTAGGATAATTAATAAATGACTATGGGATGTATGGTTCTCATTGATATATAGGGTCTTGAAAATTAAGAAATCTTTCAAAAGATAGTTGGGTGAGTTATACTTCTTCATCACTCTCGTTGTTAGATAGATCCATGCAAGCACTACCAGTGATTCTGTTAGAGGAAGGATGAAACCTTTGTTCACGATACCACACTCCTATTTTGTCCATGAGATTTGAAAACTAAATATGTATAGGCTCTAGTAATCCTTTATCCTTTCCCAAGGGTCCTTTTCCTTTGTATCCCATTTTCTTGGCAAGCTAGTAACCTTTGCTATATTTCTTAGGGAAAATTTCAGCATGTTTAATTTCTTGGTATTATCCTTTTAAAGCCATTCTAGAATGAATTTTTCCTCATTTTATTCTAAGAGAGGGACACAAGCCTCGACTATGGAATTCCCTTCATGTATCTCTAGTTTCTGACTACTTAATGTTTTGAAGGATGATGATAGCATCCCGTAGGACCTAGGAGATATAGGGAGGTTAGTCATGGAAAACTAGTATTCCCTCATGATTTTATTCTTAATTTGGAATCTCTCCCCAATACTCTTCATGAGTGCTATGTGAGAGTCTTCAAATTTTGATCCATGGGATACTTCCTTATTATGACGGACTATGCTCTCTTCCTATTTTAATGTGTTACAATAGTGTATGCTATCAGCTGGGATAGAAATCTTTACCCTGTTATGTGGGAACTTCACAAATTGGTGATATGTAGAAAGGACATCCTACATGTCATGAATCTAGGGTCTCCCTAGAAATATATTTTATTCCAGAGGTAAGTCTAACACTTGGAAAATGACATTTCATTCAACTGGTGCCACCCTAATGGGTAGCACTACTAGTCCTTTTGATGACCTTTCCTCAACATATGTTTTTATGGTAATTTTACTCCTAGGATCAATATCATGTTTGGAGAAACCCAATGTTGTCACTAAATATAGAGTATAGATGTTCAAAATAGTGCCTCTATCTATCAAAATGTCCTTGACTTGATGCTTATGAATTAGGACCTCTACGTGCAAAGTTTGGTTATGTGGGTGACTCAGCGGTTTATCATCTTCTTCTGAGAAGGAAAGATAGTGAGGGGAAGTCAAGTGATTTACCATGGTCTGGAACCGACCGACATCAAGGTCTTTGGGAACATTAGTTTTTAAAAGTGCAATCTCAAGGATCTCCTTATGTGATGGTGACAATTTGAGCAACTCTAGAATAAAGATCTGAGTGGGAGCCTATTGTAACTGATCAACCAAATTTTAGTTCATAGTCAGGAGCGATATAGCAATTTTTTTAATGACAAGTTCTTTCTTGTTGGCACAATGGTTTTCTTAGGTGTAGACACCACACCTTTAAGAATGAGCTTGGATTGACCATGAGTGACCACATTGGCAGAATCAATTTCATTATCTTTAAAAATAATGATATTGATTGACTCGTCAGAGGGTTGGAGCATGTGTATCACATTGTTAGTGTTGGTATAGCTATGATTCACCATGATTCTTGGGGTTTTCAAGGATTCTCCTTTCTCATTATATGGAAAAGGTTTCTTGAAATATTTATGGTCATCGTTCGACCCGTAAGTACCAACTGTAATGGTCTTATTATTGACCAGATCTTGTATCACATATTTCAGCTTCATACAATTGTAACATAAGAAATTGAATTTGGTTTATAGAATAGATATGTGTTACATTTTAATTATTTTGTTTGTTATTGTTATGGGGGTAAATGAGATACTCTCCTTGTATCCTTATATATGCAAATGAAATATCCAAGTTGATTAACCCCAAAAGGAAGGATCAATGCATAAGGGAATCAATCATTTGGAAATAAGAAAGAAGGACGATCTAAGTACCTAGTTTATTTATTTGATTAATTTGAAATGTATTTTAGATTTAGATAGATTGAAAACCTTAATTGAATTGAATATGAGAAATGCACTAACCTTGAAATATTGCAGATCCAAGAATGTTGTTTTCTAAAGCCTGTGTTGAGTTTCTAGAAAATCCAAGACAAGATCTGGAATAGAAATGCAGAGATGGACAAAACCCAAAAATATTTTTCCATTCTAAGATAGCATTTGTACCCTCAAGTCAATGTCACCATTTTCTAGAATTTATGATTGCGCCCTAGGTCACAATCAACCTTAAAATTCTCAAACTGAAATTCTATTTTTGAATCCCAGAAGTTGTCCAAAAAGGGTATTTGAATCTCCGTCCCAATCTGCTATTCTAAACCTATACCAACAAGAAAAAGGGTCTTGTTTGTTGGGGGTGGATTTTTCCTTAGTCAAACCCCAGTTTTGGAATTAACCTCAAATATATAATTGAAATTGCAGAAATAAACAAATTAAATGAAACGATTCACCTTTCTCATGTAAAAGTCCTTGTAGAGGATTCGAATCCTTGAATCTACAAGTATGGATGCACCAAATGAATGTAGAATGTAGAATGGATAATGTAGGATGTCTTCAATCAATTTATTGGTAGATCTTCAATACTAATCTTGAATGGGTTCTTTAATTGGAAGAGGTTTGGAGGAATGTAGATGGAGAAATATTCAACAAGAGAGCTCCATGGAGCTTGAATCCTTCAATGGCCACCAATGGTCCTCCTTGATGAAAATGGATGCTTGGGAAGTGCTTGAGAATGGATGAATGCTTCAATGGCTACTTGTCTTGCTTCAAATCTTTCTTCTTCAATTTTTAAATTCACTCTTGAAGTCTTGAAAGTTTTATGATTCTTGATTATGCTTTTGGTTCTTGATGCTTAGAGAGTCTTCGTGCTTAGAGAAAATGAGAGAGAAAAGATTCCTTTTATATGAAATTAGGGAAAAATATTCTAGAGAGGCCAACATAGGAGAATTAAATTCTAATTGGAGCCATGCCCCTAGAAGAGGACTTATGTTAAATATATTTTAGGATTTGTTTTCCCAAAGTCTGAAACAACCGACCCAGAAGCAAGAATTAACTTTTTCCAAAGAATGACATTCGAAAACCCTGAGATTCTAGAATTTGGGCACTGAACCTAAAAAAGGTAAATTGTGACATAGGTCAATGTTGAGGTTGACCTTGTCCCAAAAAGGTCAACCTAGAACCCAAGGCCAAAGTCCTAGTTTCTCAATATGGGTTGCCAGAAATAGGCTAGAAAGAGTGGAAATGGGGCAGAATAGGAGGATAAAGCCAGATCAAAGTCAAGAACCCATTCAAGGTGCTTGACATGACCCCAAACCACTTACCCAGAAGGATAAACTAGTATACCATGGAAGTGCTTCCATTTTCTGACTATACAACAATATTTCATCAAATGCCCTTTGTTCTTATGGAACTCACAGTAGTGATTTTCATTCCACCACTTAGGCTTCACTTCAAGTTCCCAAGGTTTTGAGTTAGGGATCATGATGATCTTATTAGAAACTAATTTCTTTAATGCATCTTCTAAATGCTCTCTTAGAGGAGTAAAATTTTGATTGGTTCGTGGCATCCAAGGTGCTTTATCTTTCTAAGAGTCCTCGGTGTTCTTAGGAGCATTAGGAGTAATTAAATTATGCTTGGAAGCCTGTATGCTATTAGTGAGTTTGAATACTAGTTCCTTAAGCTTATACTCAAGTGAGTCAACTACAATATCATTAATCACATTATGATTCTTATTCTATTATTTACTCTTATCCTTGTTATTTCCATTGTTAGAGGGTTTAGCATCTTTATTGAAGGTGAGCTCTCCCTTCCTTACAAGGACATCTTCAATCCTAATAGCGCTATCGAATAAGTCACTAAAAGAGGCATTTTTTTTCATTTGAGTTGCATAATTCATCTCAGGAACCAGGTTGTTGATGAAGATGTCAATCTTTTCTAGTTCAGGGATTTTCCTGGGATATCTTTCAAATATCTTTCTCCATCTCTAGAGAAATTTAACAAACAGTTCACCAGCGTGTTTCTTAGTGATGCATAGATTTAACATAGTAACCATGTGAAATATTTTATATGAATTGTACTAGATGAACTTTTGTACAAGTTCATCGAATGTCTTAATACCAGGTGTGAGATTTGTGAACCACTCCAAGGCTTGACCACTAAGACTTTATGGGAATAGTCACATTAGATATATCCTCTCATGCATAAATTCCATACTAAGGGAACAAAATTCTCTTATTTGATCATGAGGATCACCTTCCCCTTTGTATTTATCATATTTAAGAATTTCAATCTTTGGGGGAAATGGTGGACTGTGCAAGTTTTTAGCGAATGGGAAGGGACATATAGACTCCAATGAGTTTTTCTAGGAGGTTGTTCATTTTCTTTATTTATTTCCCTTAATTCACATCTTATGTCTTGTATTTATTGGTTGAGAATGGTAATGGATGACTCTTCCTCTTGTTGTATGAGTCCCTCTATATCAAAGTCAGGTCAAAGTTTGACACCTATTGACGCAAGATGCATGAAATACTTGTCTTTTCCCAATTGCATAATAGTGTGCATCATCTTCTAAAAGTCTATCTTTTTGACACTTCCTAATCTCTTCAGAGTTGGGCTCCTCTATGGAGGATGAGGCACTGGTGTGTTGACTATGGTGGTCATGTTGGGACCCCCAATCATAAGTTGACATGGTTGATGCGTTGTGTGCAACCAAGGTTGATGAGTCAAACAAGGGTACTATCTTTTGTGGGCCCAAAGCATGCTTTTGTGAAATTTTTAAATCTGGTTTGTGACAAGAAGGTGGCCCTTGAGAAAATTTGTTTGTAGCTTTTCCCTTGGAATCAAGATCAGATTTTTGACTTCTTGTTTGAACCATGAAAGACAATCACACTTATAATTCTAGAGTAACTAGGATGATGAATTCAATGTCAAAGGTGTATGAATGATTTATTGTCCAATATCTTGAAAGAAGAAGATAAGATGGTTTTCTAAACAAGGTACAAGGTATCATGCTATGAGGTCTGAATACCTGCTGGGTGACACTTGTGACCAAGTTGATATGCAATAGATTGTTGGTAAAAAAAGCATAGGACAAATGAGATCACACAAGATACTAAGATGAGAGACATTGGGTGAGTGAAGTTCTGAAATTAAGGACTATAAATTATTATGAAAGGACCACAAAAGATTACCTGAGACAATTTTCCACTTGTTTTCATTTGTATCAAATGACAAATTTGGATGATGTGTTATGTTTTTCAAAATTGTCTTTGTTGCAAAGGTCGAGTGTCAAGTGTTTCAAGAACATCAAACACAAAGAAGAGATAATCAAGCACTTTATACCCCTAAATTCAAACTGGATTAGCATCAAAATATTTTCTCATGCTTGATATTCCTTCTCCTCACACAAAGTGATATTGGTTTTTTCCAGGATTATGCACGTTGTGGGTTTTGAAAAGAGACTCAATGCTCGAATCGTATAAGCTCCCTCATGCCACATTCATTCTTTAGAACATCCTTGGGAATACATATGGTGATTGTAAAATCTTTAGGTGATATGGGTAAATCCACTTGGATCGATCCTTGCACAAAGATTATGATACTTTTGGAGGTGAATCGAGTAGCCTCTAGCTAAAGGTGTCTAGTAAGGACATTCGTTGATGACTATCCCTTTTAGTTTCAAAATAAAAATTAAGGCATATAGCCCTAAAAGCACCCAAAATACATAATCTTAAAAGAAAGATTGAGACCTCTCGGCCCTACACAAGTTGAATGTATTCCCCTTATATTCTTGTAAACAAGATTGAGACCAAAATGGCCCTACAAGCGCCTAGTAAAATGTAGTCTTTCTTAGAAAGATTGAGGCAACAAGGCCCTACACATGACGAAGCATTAGGAATAGAAAAAATCCATGTCTTCCTTATCTTTTCATTGAAGGAATCATTTGATTATAGTGGGGTGGAGTAGTCGGGTTCGCTTGTTCCCCACTTGGGTCATTCCCAAAAGATTTCTCTCTTGGCATGCCCTCTAAAGGTAAATGCAAGAAAAGTAAATGGATAGCTAGGGAAGGTCAAGATTTCTGATTTTCCAAAAGGAAAAGAGCATACTCTCCTACATCATAGTGTCTCCCAAACACAAAAAGAACATGTTCATTTACCAAAATAAAAGTGTTATTTTCTCAAGCTCAATCAAACACATTTGGGTTTCTAATTCTCCCAAAGAGAGAAGAGCATAATCCCCTAATGTCTAACTTTGCACAAATAAACAACACCCTAGTTAAGAAAAGTGACTAAGAAATCATCTAAGAAACAACACAATTTGTATGATTGATGAAGTCAAGGCAACCTGCAAACACAATCATCAGTACTTTTTCAACTTTCTTCTCTCAAAGCATCCTACAAGCAAAAACCATTAGTAATTTTCCAAGAATGAAGTGTGCTAGTGAGGCTTTGAAAAGAGAATCTTCCTGAAAACATCTCACAAAAAAATACTTAAGATGCAAAACTAGAGAGAAAAATGATTACATAAAACATCCCACAAGTCAAGAAATCAAGATTAGCTCGCTGTGACCCCCAATAATGTTCACTATTTATGAGACAATAAAACACAAAGAGAAGACTGGAGTCAAAACTCGTACGAAAACATATATGTTCCCAAATGATAAAATATGCAGTGATAAAAGCTCGCACAAAAAATCCAATGCCCTGAAATGAAAAAATAAATAGAAAGTAGACTCGTGTGACAAATCTATTGTTCCTGAATGAAAAACTACATACTCAAGAATTTTCGTATGAGTTTTCAACAATCTTCGTATGATAGTGAGTGTAGTTTTAACAAAATGTGGGAAAATGTGAATAATGAGGCAAAAATCAAATTTTTTCCCCATAGCGGGTGCCAAATGTGTGTGTGGTAAAAGGTATGATCATAACTTGCAACCAAACACTTCAATAAACGATTACATCAAAAGGGGTTAGTATCAAAATGAAGATCAAACATAGCATAAAAAACCCTTGAAACTGGCTTATTGCTTCCTAGTTGAAGAGGATGTGATTCTCATGAGTTTCCCATTAGATTGGACATATGTAATCAGTGACTTGACTACTCCAAAATGGAAGATTCAATTCAAGATAGAGAAATATGCATAGACTTGCATAATTTGGTCTTGAAAGCTTGAAAATGGAAATACATGGACTAGTAAACTAAATGCATAACAACTAGAAATGGAACTAAGATGCAAGATTATGCTACCAAATGAGAAGAATAATTAATCTATATTAAGCTATGAAAAGAAACTAGAATGTCATTAAACTAAGAAATGAAGCTAACAATGTAAGAATGCAAGTAAACTACTATGCAAGTAAGAACTATTAGTGCACAAATAAGCTCTATAATGGAAATAAAATTATAACTCTACTCGAAATCTTCTTGTTATGAATGAGAAAGGGAGCTATCCCTTTTATAAGAGATTCCAAGAAATGAGTGGTTGAGATTAAGAGGCAAAAAAGGAATGATCAATGGTGGAGATGCATTTGATTGGTCAACTTTGATTGGTCAACTATCCCTTTTATAAGAGATTCCAAGAAATCTCTGTGACTTTTGAGCCAAGTGTAATGCATTTGATTGGTCAACTTTGTGGAGAATAAGACAAATTTGTATTTTCCCTTTTATTTGTTTTATTTTGATTTTTGAATGCACACCCATGGGTGAATGGGTTCACTTTTTTGATTCAAAAGGGACTTAGGACTTTTTGATTTTATCCCAATTTTTATGCAATTTTAAGATTTAGGCTTGGGTGATTGATTATTTGATTCAATAAGTTAGAATTTAGGATTATGCAAGAAAATTTGATTAAGTGATCTCATAATTAGAGTCTAGCGATAATGTCTTAGATTTTAGAATTTATTAAGACCAATTAATCATAAATAGGGGCTATAGGTTTTCTAGAACAATTTTAGGTGATTACATCTGCCAATGACATAATTATCAACAAAAATATATGCACAGTCTATTGTTCTATTAAAATGTATTCATTACCCTACTGATGTTATCTATCATTATAAAAATGGTTCAAACGTTACTAGAAATAGGATAGTATCATGACCTCAAAGGCACTATTATCAGTTATTAGAGGCTAGGAGTTCAATCTTTGTCATAAGAAAAGAGCACAAAAAATGACATGACAGGTAGAGAAGACATAAAAAAATCCTCATAAATTTAATAGTATCAAAATAATGATGTTAACATAGTGATCAATAAAAAAAATGCATAGAGAAATATGGTACGAGGTAAGGTTTTCATCCTCAACTATCATACCTAAAAAGATGCATTTTTTCTTAGATCCATGTAATGTTCTTGATAAGATAATAATATTCAAATCAAGATTCATTAACTATCATAAAAAGGTCCCAAATTTTCATTTAAGTAGGTGGTAGTGAGCATAGATTAATGAAAAAATCTTCTTTTAATCTCTTTGCAATGGATTGTATTGAACTAAATAAAAAATTATGCATTTTCTCTTTAATCTCCCCTAATCTAGGACTCAATTATCCTTGAACTGATTTATATGATCCTTGAAGGAAGGCTTGATCACAAGTTGATGCATGATTCTAGGGAATTTTTGAACTCTAGGATCAAATGCATGATATAGGAGATGAGTTTGAAGCTTCAAGTATATATAATTCTTAACTATGGTTGTCCTTATATTATCACTGCTATTGATTTTACCTTCTCACTTATCTCTTTTATCAGTCCACTACTTGAGAACAACATATTTCTTTACTCTTTTGCCCATGAAATCCTTTTGCGACTTTCAAACTTAATGATCTCCATGATTTGTCATAGTCCTTGACATCCCAAACATACTTTCTTCTCCACTGTATAATAATAATATCCTCTATTCCTAGCATATCAACCCATCATTTCTTGGATCATTATTTTCATGACCATACTTTAAGTCCTCTCACAGAAATTAAAATTATAAAAGTGAAAAACACTGTTTTAATACTCTTTTCATGGTTGCCTAAATCTTTACATATCATTGTTCTTAAGTAATAGAGTTTGCAGCTATTATTTGCACTTATACTTACATTTTTAGTCCTTTATGACAGGGTCTTTGATTGATCACTAAACCATTTGTGAATTTTTGGTCTTACCAATTCCTCTTTCAAATGGTGCTTCATTAGACTGATATTCTTCCTCTTTCATAATGTGTTGTTTCCTCCAATCTCTGTGACTTTTGAGAAGAAAATTGGACAAGATTTTCCACCACAAACAAATGTCACACTTTGAAAATTAAAAGCATTCAATCCATAGGCATAATTCTTTCAATACTTCACCACTAGTGGAACTTTTGTTGGATTTTTACTTGAGTATTGTGCTTCTCTAAACCTTGTCTTCACATTTTTCCTTATTCTTATATTGTCGCTTAGATAGCATGCCACATGACTTTTATTTTCTATTCACCAATTCTATTCTCAATTCCAAAATGAGATTTTATTTCTTCTTTACAACACCAGATCCTCTAACAGTTAGGAAACTTCTCATTTTATCTTGGAATAGTTTAACCTAAGGAAATCTACAAGAATAGTTCATTGAAACATTGGACCATGAAAAAAAAACTTTGCAATTTGGCAGGGGAAAAACTTAGTTTCTACTAATAACCCAAAACAATGACCTGACTAATGAAAAATAAATTGATCAAAATCAATGTAAAAGCTAAGTTTTACGCATGCCAAAAATAACCAACACCAGGAGACTTTCAGATTCGGAAAGTCTTTTTACTTGAATTTTAAATTGTTGGTAATTCATGGAAGCCATTTTTATTTACTAAATATAAAAGAAGCCTATTTGTAGTTTCTATGGTTTTCATTTATCATGCATGTAACAACTGCTAATAAAAAATAAAGAAATAATATAAAACATAAATTTATTTTTAAGACACAAATGTAGTTCTATTGAAGATTTTTCCAATTCTAAACACCAAAGAGTGCATGTTGTTTAGATTAGTATCATTGCTAATGAACAGGTATAGTCTTTACATTTTTGAGCTTTACCTGTTTGAGTTTTACTACACCAATTAAACCATGCATCAAGTCTTGGCCAAGCCCTCTCCAAGAGAGCTAGAATATTGTCTTTATCCAAATTCATAAAAGTGTCTTTTGATAGTTTAAAAGCCAAATTTGCAAGCCATCAAAGCAAAGTGTAAAAAAGAGAAGAGATATGAACTCAATTATTAGATCTACACACGGTACAAGAAATAAAATGTAAAGCCACTTAAAAATATTTCTATCTCGGTATGGTGATGATCCAAGGAGAGAACCTTTAATGATTTTGATATCCTAATGAATATTAGTGGTGTAATATAAAAAACCATGAAGATAAAATATAAGCACAAGGATAAAACTACTCACTTTTAGTCGTACTTGACAAAAATGGTTGAGGATGTCAAAAAATATAATTTATGCATAAATAGTTTTTGTGGTGGTTCTGAAATGCATATAGAATGTCATCAAATTCATAGAACAATTCAAATTAACTATCTAAACCAATTTTTTTCTTTACAAAATCTGATTCTAGTGCAGGAGCATCTTGGGTCCTTGGCAATCCTTCTCAACCAAAAATATGTTTACTTTTGTTCTTTAGCTTGTTTGGACACTGCTCGGTGAAGTGCTCATTTATCCTATTGCTCGGGTAAACTTTCTATCTTTCTTTACCGATGGGTCTTAGTGTATTTTGGTTTCTATTGCTCGGTTATGCTTTCACAAAGTTGGTTTTCTGTGGCTCAGTTGTGTTCTTACCTTGTCATCCCCGTTGCTCGGGTATCATCTTACGAAGTGATTGTTGTTTCTCAGTGATTCTCTTCCCAAGTTGTTTATCATGATCTGGTCGACTTCTACATTTAATTTTTGTGGTGTAATTAATTTGGGGTCTCTCATTGGGATTTATGTGGACCTAAATTTGGGTCTCTCTTTTGGATTTGAGCACTGACTGTAGACACCTAAAATTGACAAGGTGTCTCTTAATCATCCAAATTTCCAAATCTCAGTCAATTGCCCTAAATCTCATCAAAACGCATTAAAATGGATCAAAATCAATCAAATGGACATTTATCAAGCAAATTGGACAAAATCAAATTAAAATCAAAGGATTAAATAATCATGAAATCAAATAATCAAATTCAAGCCTAAAAAAGATCAATCAAATTATATAATTGATTTTAATCAATTAATTGTATAGTTTTAAATATAAAAAAAAATCCAACCCATTCATCCTTACATGGCTAATTTAATTAAATGATTGAATTAAATAAATCCTAATTTCTTTCAACTCAATTTGATCAACCAATGAGAATTGAGGATCTTGTCTTCTTGTCCCACCCTTTGAGGACAACAATTTAAATGGTCCCCCCATTTGAAACTATTTGAGGGATCAAACTCAACAAAGGATCAACCCATGGTCAATTCACTCTACCCCTACCCTTGGGAATTTTCTATAAATACAAGCCATTTTTTATGCATTTCATATCCTAGAAAATTTGAATGCATAGCATCCTTATTATAGGCAATTTATGAGCAATTGAGAGCATAGTGAGCATTTGCATAGCATTTTAATCATTTGTAGAAGCACATTGTTAATTTAAGAGTAATATCATGAGAATTTGAGTTAGAATTTCATATCATTTGAGAGAATTGAGCTAGATTTAAGTATGTTTGTTATCAATTTCTCATTCTAGGATTGTCCTTGAGAGAGATTAAGGCTGAGAGCTCTTTCAACAAAGTTTAGATAGAGAACCATGAGATGTCATGGATTTAATTGCAATTCTTAGGCTAAATTGTTTTTTTATTTCCATAGAATTGTAGTTTAAAATCCTAATTTCATGAAGGTGTAATTTCTCACACACAAATGGCGCCCATAGTGGGGCTTTAGGCCTCATTTTAATCATTTTAATCATATTTTGTGTGTTTTGGTTCACTTTCTTGTCATTTTGCAGAAAATAGGAGAAGAGCCACCTACGAAGATTCTGAAGCCGCCTATGAACAGTCAAGAGCCACTTACAAATTTCTTCTATTTTTTGTCTTTCATTCCTAAGCTGCGTAGAAGATAAATTGTGTCACTTGCTTCTGTAAAGTGCTACCTGTTAGCATCAAAAGACCACCTGTGATCATTCCAGAACCACGTACTATCATTCTTTGACTGTAATTTGAACATTCTTTCTTTCCTGTGGTTTATCTTTAGCCGCCTGTGGATTTTACAAAGTTGTGTTTTACCTTTTAATTGCCACTTTCAAAGTATTAAGTTCTACTTTATAACAGTTAAAAGCCGTGTATTAACTGTTAAATGTCACGTAGAACTTTTCTCTTTTTATCAAGTTTTAATTAATTTGTTCATCTTTCTAAATCTCTGTATTTTTGATCCCTGTAGATGAAAAATAATCCAAAAGTATAGAAACCAGAGAAGAGAGTGACAATACCTAGCAAAGAGGTAAGATCACAAAATAAACTCTCTAAAGAAATTCATGCATCAAATATTTTGGAAATTTTAAAAGAGGAAAAGAATTTGTATGATCATTATATCAAAGTTTTCTTTGCATACAAAAAGAAATTCCCTACTCTTTGATTGATTTTCATTTCTAGTTCTTTAAGCTTGATTGTTTTGGATAATTTGATCAAAAGAACTTAGGAGTGATTTGTCAATTGGATTTGCAAGTTTTTCTTCACTTTGTCTTTGTTGTGTTGACTAACTTGTTGGAGGAGCCAGATTGGGAATGATTGCCACTAGGTGAGTTGAAAAAAAGAAAAATCTATCAAAAATGTGCCTAGCCTTTGCTAGCTTCAAAAATAAGGTATTTTTCTAATCAAGCTTGCATTGCTTAAATTGTGGCTTTCATTTAAACCTAGTCTAATTAGGAAAACCCCTATTATTATCCAAATTGAACAAGCATTAGGTATATTCTCTTCACTTTTCAAAGTGATTCAAAAAGCCAAAAGTGCAAATTCAATTTGGTAGAAAGAAAGGGATAAGAAATTAACCAAAAACTTCAATTTTAAGAACCCCCTTGTCAAGGGGTTGAAAAAGAACAAGTGTGTTTGAGGTGTTTTGAACAAGGAACAACAATAGGGAGATGCTCTTCACTTTCTAAGTAAATCAAATTCCCAAACTTATTAAACCGAGTTTAATTTCTTGTTTTCTATGTATGATAGATTAAAATAGATCTTTAAAGGGCTTGCCTCCCGAGATTTTCCTTATGAGGACGGTGAGAGGGAATGACCCAAAGTGGGAGAAAATCACTTTTTCCACGATATCATCCAACCCACTATTAAAAAAATGCACTTTACCTTAATCAAAAAGTGACTAAGTCTTGTGCAAGTCATCCTCACTTCCTTGAGTAGTCCTTTGGGATTGCGCAAAATTGTACTTTCATGCATGTGGGAAGCCCACAAGGGGGTAAAGGAACTTGACAAGATTTAGAACAGAGGTGTGATTAAAAACTTCTTAAATAGCAAGCCTACCTTTTTAGAGCCATTGTTAAACGCCATATTTGTTTGACTCTTAGGTAGATTGCTTAGAAATTCTTGTGTTATACCCGTAAAAACATCCGAGAACATACACTTTTAGTGTTGTTTTAGGGATATGGTGCAAATTTAATGTGTGTGTTGAGTTTGTACTTTATTTTCATGCAAGAATCTTCTTTAATAGGTCTAATCAAAACTATTAAACTTTTAAAAATTTGAAAATTTGAAAATGTCAAACTTGATTAGCAAAGTGCCGCGTATAAACAATTATGGGCCACGTATAAACAATTTTGGACCGCCTGTACCTTTGAGATGCCACCTACAAATATTCATAATCTGCATAAGCCACTGAAAAGTGCCACGTGTAAACATTGTAAAATCACCTATCAACAAGAAAATGCCGCTTGCGAACTGCAGAGTGTCACGTAGAGGAATTCCAGTGACCGCATACGAACATTTGAAAGCTTCCTACACATAGGCAAGAGCCGCCCAGAAACAAAGAAGGGCAAACAATAGATATTCCCCAGAGGTTTGAAAACAAGATACTGACATTTTTGGATACCCTTTTTAGGATTTTACCTCTGTGTAGCTGTAAATTGATCAGAATATGCCATTATTGGACCTTTTGAAAAATAATCCAAGGATTGATCAATTAAGTGAGATAAAAGGCCTAAGTATTTATTCGATTAATGTTAATGTTGGATTTTATGTGATCTCATTACATTAAGGCTACCCTACAACCTAACGGATCTTATCTAAGACAAGAGTGTCCTTTTTCGGGTGATCCTTTTAGTTCTTAAAGACCTTTTTCAGAACCTATAAAAGAAACAGAGCCAACAATGTCCTTTCCATTTGGCCATATAGACCCCGACCAAATCAACCATGTCAACCAGCATATGAACAATAATGGAGGGGGAAATGGCGACCCTAACAATCAAGGATCCAATAACAATACCAATGGAGGAGGAAACATTGACCCTAACAATCAAGGGTTAAACAATAACAACCTTGGAGGAATTAACCTTGACCCTAACAACCAAGGGTTAAATAATAATAACAATGGGGGCAACATTGACCCTAATGATGAAGAAGAAACCAATGAAAAGGTTAATGAAGCAATGCAAAGTCCCTTCTTCATGAAGCTTATGGAAACAGTGTTGGAAAAAGACAAGGAGAAGTACTTTCTAGACCTAGCACAAACGGGTCTCAAACTTTCACATGACTATGATGTCAACAAACTTAAACAAAAAGAAGCGGAGGCTAACCCCATTGATATCATGAACAAGCAATTCCAAATTTTCCAAATGCAATTGGACACGATGAAACAAAGCGGGGTTCCTAAACCCTTTTCTATCAAAGCTTTGTGTCCTTTTCCCTTTGATAAGTCATTAATCATGGTTCCATTCCCAACAAATGCTATCTTTCCTAAATATGACAAATGTGAAGGAACAACTAATCCTCAAGATCACTTAAGGGAATTTTGTGTCTTAAGTCTAGATTTCATGCATGACACAACTTACCTAATTAGACTATTCCATAGAAGTTTGGGAGGTATGGAAATGGAGTGTTTTTCGAAGTTACCCTCCGACATTCAAACCTTTGAAGAATTGGCCTCTAAGTTTGTAACTCATTACTCTTATAATATCAAACATGAGATTATAATGCTTAATTTATGTAACACCAAGAAAAGAGAAGGAGAG